>CAIGRN010000127.1:0-10008 GCA_903798345.1 Fraxinus anomala | reverse complement strand
TCGCCTTGTAACAGGGAAATACATACTTTTTGACTTTATCACAACGGTATGCTTTCATCCGTAAAGTGGTGGCAATAATGGCTAAATACATGGGTGCACCACCGCGATTCGAGAAGAATGGAGGGATTTTTGCCGTTGATTTGGATGGAAAGCCAATGACACACTATTATGATCATGATCTATATCAAACAACAAGCGGCATCAAAATTGGGGAGCATTTGTATTGTGGTTCGTTACAATTTCCATACATCATGCGCCTGAATATAAGCCAATATCGAGCAACATGATATGGAGGATGGTGGTTGGGTTTTTTACTTTCTCTTATTTGATCGTTAGCAAGTTTCCTGAAATAGGGCTCAAACTTTTTGCTTGGATTAAATCGAACTCTATGCCCCTGTTTGGTAGCCTTTAAACTTAAAAAACTTTGTTTTGAATAATATTTTAAGTAGAAAAAAGATTAGATTTATGAGTAAAATATTTTATTTCTAGATTGAAAACGGGTACTTCGATGGTCTTGTATCAAGTCAAGAGAAGGGGATGATAGAATTAGTAGGGCTCAAACCAGGGATGGCCATGGAGAAAAGACCCCATTTGCGCGGGGCGGAGATGAGGGTGGGCCAATTTCCATTTCCATTTCCATTTCCATTGATATTATATCTTTATTTTATTTTAAATATTACGTATGATATTTTAATGTAAAAAACTAAATTTAAATAAAAGAAGCTCCAAATTACCCTTCTCATATCTGCATAACCCACAGTCCCATAGATATTCTCCCTACTTTCACAGCGGTATCCACGTTAAGGTAATGAAGAGACGAAGGTGGCAACCAGCATCTCCATCTCATGGTCGGTGGTTGAAATTTTGTTTCTATTCTTGTAGCATCATTAAGCTTCTGAAATTCTTTGAGATAAGATATATACCGACACTGGTGACAATGGAAAACCAGACAATTACTTCTGATCTTCCAACTGCTCCAAATTAAGGATCATAAAAATTCCCTGAGTTCATGTGTCGAGATTGTTTTTCCAAATTTTGAGGATCAGATTGCCAGTACTAGCATAATCATGACCAACTCTTTTGGAAAATCTGCTATTCCTCCAATTTTCTGCCGCCAACCAACTTCACCACAATAACGTATGTAAACTGTCTTCCTTTTATGAATGACAATGACAGAGACATAATTTATAGCTAGTGGGAAGTATGCTCATGTCTACTTTCTAAAAGAAAAAATTAACCTTACATTTCCTAATTTGTTAATATTATTCATAAACAAAAAAGTTGCTTTCTCTTTTAGTTGAACACACGTTTTTAAAGAACAAATATATTGTACTCTCTTATTTTGAACCTTATTTCGAAAACTACTAAGCCACTATTTTGGCTCCATTAAAATAAGATTTTGGGTGTTGGAGGTTTTGAAATAATTATTTTTGAGAATTTGTGTTTAGAAAATAAGGTTTTTTTTTTTTTTTTGAATTAATGTATAACGTTATTTTATGGGTGAATGGGGGTTAAAAACAAGTTTTAAAAAAATGGAACCCAAACAAGAGATAAGGACACTACCTCTCACTAAACCAATGCTACATCTAAATTAAAAATATAGATTACATCTTAAGAAAAGAGGAAAAAATAAATTTAACTATTAATCAATTATATGCATAGTCCATGTTTGACCACCATCAAAATGCCCTTTTATTTTTGGGAAAATGAATTTTGGAGTAATGAATTTTTGGAGAATGTGCGATTAAAAAGTAGGTAAAGAATTTTGAATTTGAGTACAAAATATTTTATTGTGAAAATGTGTGATTGAAAATGAATTTGAAAAAAAAATAATTTTGTTTTAATGGTTGTCAAACATGGCCTTATAGTGTAATGATAAAATAATTGACATCCCATTAAGGGTCAAAATTGAGACCATTAATTTGAATTGGTGTAAGACAAATCAATGATAAAATTGTGTATCACATTATCAAATATAAACGAAACTATCAAAAACAAAGTTCAATTAAGACTTCTTAACTTTTAATGATACAAAATGGGTTTGACGTTTATTTTGAACCACATATTTTATGGAATTCACATGTTTTATTGAAGGAAGTTACCATCTTTATGTAAATTAGTAATTGCAGAGATTGTTTCCTTATAGAATGCCAAGTTGAAGGAATCCATACCTTGCCATGGCCGACCCTGCCCATGCTCTTGACCTTAACGCCACCAAATCACTCACAAATGCTTCCTTCTTATACTTTTTACATTCATCTGATCAACCAAAGCAATCCTTTGTTGATGCCCTTCTAAATGGAGACAATTACCCTGCTTGGCATCAATCGATAACACGTGCCTTTGAATGCCAAAAAATAAACTGGGTTTTGTCCTCGGCACCATCAAAGGCCCAACCACAGATATAGCCACTGCACTTCTTTGGGTTCGGATGTTGCGACATGATAATGTCGTGGTTGATTCATTCCATTGCTCGATCTCTCACCAGAAGTCTTCTTTATTGCGCAACGCCTAATGACCTGTGGGTTGAACTGGAAACCTGATTTCAGCAAAGCAACAAGACCAACATTTTCAGCCTTAAACATGATCTTGCCAATCTTCACTAAGAACACTAATCAATCACTAACTACTATGGAAAATTGAAAAAATTATGGGATGAATTAGCCTCCCTCCAAATGAGACAGATAGCATTTCTGTCTCGTTTGTTTTTGAAGGCTTGGTTTTTCTATTGACCAATCCAAAAACAAATTACAGTAATTTTCATAACTATATATATATAGCATCTAGCCTTCTACATCTGGTTGAAGGCAAAAGACGTTGATTCCTGGTAAGGATTCCTTATGTAAAGACTTCCCAAGTAGAAGTCCTTCTATGTAGATTGTTGAAGGAATTGAACTCATACATATTAGACTTGCTCACTTAAGATTGCATGTTTGCACCCCTTCTCGCATGCACGAGGGTACAACATTGTTTTTCCCACTTGGTAATTTTGTGTACTGAATTGTTCACTGGGGGTTGTTATAGCATGCTGCTGATGAAAGGATTAGATTGGGAGAATTGCGTGCTAAGGTAAACTAGTCTTGCAGTAGCTTGTCAAAATGCTCTGTTCAATGTAATTTACTCATTGAGTGAGCACTTTAGGTTCTATCTGGAGAAATGAAGACGATCTCCTATCTAAATGCTGAGCAAACACTGGTAAGTGGTATCTACATGTTAATCTCTTATTTTTGGTTTACTTCATCATGTTTGATGTGGTTTAAGTTTCAAAGTTCCTCTGGAATTGATTTTTGGCGGTCTTGATGTTGAATACAGGTTTTACTGGAATTGGTTATCCGTTACTGCAAAATTAGGCTGAACAAACTCAGAATTGGGTTGGATCTTCAATATTCTTTCTCAGGATTCAAGATCCTTTACAAAGTAATGACTGATTCTCGTCTAGACCTTAAAATGTGATTGCTATGAGCTGTCTTGATGACTAAAAGCGTCAATTTCTTGTGGGCTTGAGCTGTTTCTTTGTTTGTTCTCTAATTTCAAATAAAATATTTGTTTTCTTAATTTCAGCTGAAGATCGATACTGGTCACCTTATTTATGCTGTATTTTGCATACAGGAATTTGAATGTTCTACTGCAACATAGGCAGCCATCTGTTGCCACGTCTCTTGCGGTAAAGCTTGATCGTTACATATTTAATGTTTTTCTAATTTATTTTTATTTTTATTTTTATTTTTATTTTATTTTTATTTTTTTCAGTCTAGCAACTAGCCAAATAGTGCAAAGCTGGTATTTTCTTCTTCTACCTTGTTAGGTTTTGATAGTTTATGATGCAATTGGAAATTTGTGAACAAAATTGACTAAATTGGATAGGTTATAAAACTCAAGGAGTATGTTATAATTATAATAATTCAATTGTATAGATTCTAGGATCCGAGCTTCAAAAGAGGACAAAAAAGGACGCAATTTCATTAGACTGTCGCTAAGACTTTGTTCGAGTGGTGAAAACATAAACATTTTCGCTAGACTGTCGCTGAGTCCTCGCTCGAGTGACAAGCCGTCGCTCGACTGTCGCTAAACTCTTGCTCGAGCGACATGGTTAGCCAAGAATTTTTTAATCGCGATTTCAAGACTTTTTATCCGGCTCATTCAACCATAACCCTCTTATATAAATACCAGAACACCACAGAACGAAAATTAGAAGGTTGAAATATGGAGAGAACTTGAGAGCTTCATCTTTTCATCTATCAATTCAATGAGAAACTTCAACCTTCATTGATTTGATTATAGTTGGCGGAGAAAATATCAATTCCAGTTTATCCAAATACCAAGCTTACTGAGGAACACGAAGTTCTTCAAGAATTCATAGGAGATAGACGCATTTACAAAGCCAAATGTTAGAGAATCCAGAAGGGCTTTGATATTGCAGTCAAGGTGTTGGTACATGATCGCGCAATCCAGGAGAACTGTCGATTGTAGTCAGGAGTTGATGCAGGGGAATGCAATCCAGGAGAGTTGTTAGATTCTCAGTCATGAGTTGTTGTGAGGCACGCAATTCAGGAGGATTGTATTAACTTCAGTCAGGATGTCAGAAAGTTCGTGTTGTCTTCTTATCTGACGGACTGTAAGTTCGATCGTTTATAGTGGATTTCAACTGCAAAGGGCCCATAGTTTGGGGTTTCTCCGCGAACATTCCGCTTGCTTTTTATTGCTTTATTTACTGGTTTCATATTCTGCGGTATTCAAACATAGGGTAATTAGACTGTATGCTTAACCATTTAGAGATAATTAATTAGTAACTTATTGCTGGTTAATTACAATTTTTAATTCAGCATTTACACATATTCACCCTCCTTTAGGTATAGATTGGGTCGAACTGCGTAAATTTCAATTGCTATCAGAGCCCAAATTCGTTCCTTGACCCATATTATCTAGATGAGTAGTTCATAATATGTTCCACCTTATTTTGATGGCAGTAATTATGCCCACTGGAAGATTAGGATGAGAACCTTTTTGAAATCTATGAATGAGTGTATATGGCCGAGTGTTGTAAATGGTTGGACTATACCTAGTTCTATGCTTTATAATGAAATAATCCCAACTCCCATTGAAAATTGGACTAGGGCGAACTTAGAAGAATGTAACTAGAACAATAAATTCTTACATGCCATGTTTATGACTGTGTTTACAAAAGAGTATAGAAGAGGGTCAATGTGTAAAAATGTTAAAGAAGTTTGGGATATCTTGGAAACCATGCATGAGGGAAGTAAAATGGTTAAAAATTCTAAAGTGCAGATGTTAACCTCTAGTTTTGAAGAAATTAGAATGGTGGACGATGAATCATTCGATAAATTTTATGTGAAGTTGAATGATATTGTACGTTCGAGTTTTAACCTAGGTGAAAAGATCCCCGAGTCCAAAATCATTAGAAAAGTTCATAGATCCTTACCCAAAAAGTTTAGACCTAAGATTTCGACGAATGAAGAAAGTGAGGACTTAGACACTGTCAAGATAGAACTTGTATGATCACTTCAAACCTATGAACTCACTATATCTCAACCAACTAAGGTTAAATCAATTGTCATGAATACCGTTAGAGAAGAAGAAAGTGAGTCAATTGATATCTCAACCAACTAAGGTTAAATCAATTTCCACGAATGCCGTTAGAGAAAAAGAAAGTGAGTCAATTGACGTCGAGACCCTTAGGGACAGTAAACTTGCCTATTTTGTTAGACAATTCCAAAAGACCTTGAGGACTAGGAGAAAACCTCAAGAGAGGAAAAATGCCGATCCTAGTATATTCCTGTATAAAAAACGTAATAAAAATTCTTCTAGGACTTTCAGTAAGAAAACCCAGTCTATTAAGCGCAAGGGGTTTGATCATTATAGAAATGGATGTCCTAATCTTAAGAATAATTCGGGAAAAGGAAGGGGTAAGACATTAGTCATGACTCTGAGTGATGAATAGTCGAATTCAAGCGATCAAAGTGATACCTCGGGGGCGAGGATGAACACAAAAATATATGGCGTTCACGTCTAGAGTTAAGACTGAATCCGATAAGGGGAGTGAGAAGACTGAGAACGTTAGTTGTAGTAAGAAGTCTGAGAATGAGGAAGACTCAGAGGATGATGAAGATATTTGTGAGTCGTATCGACAGTTGTTCGAAATGAGTCTTAAAATCAAAAAGGTCAACATAGCCATGCTGAAAAAGCTTGATAGGCTTGAAATAGAGAAAGAGAGACTCTCAGCTAACCTTCAAGACTCTATGAGCGAGTTGAAACTTGTTAACAAAAACTTGGAAGCTAAAGTTAAAAACTTATAATACTCAACTCCAGTATTTCATGAATGGAACTCAAAATCTCAATCAACTATTGGAAATGAACAAGCCTACTAGTAATATGCAAGGTCTAGGATATGTTCGAAATGACGATGACACTAATGGTACATTCAAGACCACGTTTGTTCCCGTAACTAATACCAGAATTAGGAATATTGCTAATTCTGCACCTAAAGGAATGAACATTGTAGGATCGAGGCCTATTAGACAACGTATAATCAATAGTTCTATGATTTAACGTCAACTGATGCGTAGTTTTGTTCCCAAATGTCATCGTTGTAGTACATTGGGACACATAATGGTTGAATGCCGTAAAGGTGCGCCGAGAGGTAAAAGTCAGGATATCACTAGCAAGGTTAACTTTCTCGCAAATCAAATTAGTCACCTAATTGAGATGATTACTCAGTTGACTAAAATTACCTCTGCATATGAAAAAAAATTGGATTAAAAAGAGTGACCTGAGAGATCATGAGCCTGATCGCGCTTTTGAGGGTAAGAGCCTCAATGGACCTCATTGATTATGTGTTTTTGGTATATGCTCGTATTTTATCATTGTGTGCAATTGATTTATGCATACATCTTATTTGTTTATTTGTTTTCTATGAGAAAAACTCATGCATATTTTTTATATTTATTTTTATTTTTACTTTCGTGTGTTTGACATTTGTTATGTGCTTAGTGCATTCATGCGTTAAATTTAAAAAATTGGAAAATTGACAAATAAAATGCGAGACAATTTTTTGCAGCATAATTTATAATATACTTGAATTTTTTATTGTGATCAAGCATGATGTTAATCGATGAGCTGTAACATAATTTTCATTGTTGGTTTAGATTTTTTATGGAGTACTTAGGATAGATGTCTTTATGTACTATCTGCACTGCACACACTATGATACTATTAGTGGGACTTTACAGCTTATGTGAGATTTGGGATGGTAATCATATATTAGTAAGATGACTTTGAATATGAATTGATCTTATTTATTAGATATAAACTCTAGTTCATCCCTAGTAATTAAAAAAAAAGGAGGTTAATATCTTATATTTTTTTCCGGAGTCGAGCAATTAAGTCTGCAGGATTTCTCATCACCTGGTACTTATGGTCAACTGACTTGGGTTAATTGACCTAAAACTCGCTACATGAGTAATTTTAGTCGCTTAATAAAGAACAGTCTAAACTAAGATGAGAAAAATAATAATGAGCTTCGTATATTAATGTTATGAAATAAAAATTTTGCTCAAATTTAGGGGGAGAAAAGAACTTTCCATACATAATGAGCTTTACATTATATATTCTAATGTGCTTTAAATGATTTGACTTTCATAAGTAAGGGAATAAATTTATTGGCAGTAATGTTTAGCATGTCATTTCTCACAAAATTAAGGTTTAGAGTCCTACTTCCAAAAGATTAGTGACACTTTACACATATGGGTCACTTGTACAATTTACTCCATGTTAACTTGAGTCACGTATGTGGGAAGGGTCACTGTCTATTGATCATACATATGTATGCTAACAACTGCATCTTTGGGTTATTGTATGTTAATTCTCGGTCCCTTGTCATTTTGTGAAAAAAATTAGTGTAGTATATTTTTTGTGAAGGAGTAGATATTTTGAACGTATAAGATATTTTTGACTTGACATGATATATCTAAAAAAATTTGACTCAAAGTCATTACATGATAATTTCATAGATTAATTTTGATGTTTTGTAGTATGAATGTGTCATTTTGGTATGTTGGGTTGCATTGATATTGCATCTTAATTTAGCTTATGGTATGAAACTGAAATGATGTGTTATGTGTTATAACTGCTTGGATTAACTGCTTGAATTTTTTTACACCTATTATTTTTTCACATACGTTTTACATGGGTATTTGAGGTGTCTCTTTTAGAAAACAAGTTTCGATAAAGGAAAAGTAGAATTCAATCAAGACAGTTAGTGTCGGTAGTATCAGTCATTCAGTCTTTAACTTTTTCACTACTACCTTGACTTCAAAATTGTAGTTTTGTCATAGAATGCTAAAGGGGAAGTTTGTTAGGTTTTGATAGTTTATGATGTAATTGGTAAGTTTGTGAACAAAATGGACTAAATTGGATAGGTTATAAAGGTTAAGAAGTATGTCGTAATTTTAATAATTTAATTGTATAAGTTTTAGGATTCGAGCTTCAAAAGAGGACAAAAAACAGCACCGCAATTTCGCTAGACTGTAGCAAGGACTTCGCTCGAATAGTAGAAACAGAAACATTTTCGCTAGACTGTCACCAAGTCCTCGCTCGAACGACAAGCCGTCGTTCGACTGTCGTTAAGCTTTGCTTTGGTGATAGGGTTGATCGGGAGTTTTTTAATCCCGATTTCAAGGTTTTTTATCCGGCCCATTCAACCCTAACCCTATCATATAAATACCAGAACGCCACAGAACGAAAATTAGAAGGTTGAAATATAAAGAGAACTTGATAGCTTCATATTTTCATTTCCAATTCATTCAGAGACTTTAATCTTCATTGATTTGATTATTCATTGAGAGACAATTCAAGTTTATCCAAATACCAAGCTTACTGAGAAACACAAAATTCTTCAAAAATTTACAAGAGATAGACGAATCCACAAAGCCATGGGGTTGATATTGCAATCAATGTGTTGGTGCAAGAGCGCGCAATCTAGGAGGATTGTTGATTGCAGTCAGGAGTTAGTGCGGGGGCACGCAATCCAGGAGGGCTGTCAGAACCTCAGTCAGGAGTTGTTGCGAGGCACCCAATCCAGGAAGACTAAATTCAGTTAGGAGGTCAGAAAGTTCATGTCATCGTCTTGTCTGATGGATTGTAAATTCGATCGTTTATAGTAGATTTTGATTGGCAAAGCACCCAGAGTTTTTGTCCAGTTGGGGTTTCTCTGTGAACATTCCGCATGTTTTTTACTACTTTATTTACTGTTTTTATATTCTGCGATATTCAAATATAGAGTAATTGAACTGTAAGCTTAACCATCTAGAGATAATTAATTAGTGACTTGTTACTGGTTAATTACAATTTTTAAGTCCACATTTACACCTATTCACCTCATCTAGGTGTACTTTGGGGTCGAACTGCGTAAATTTCATACCCAAACCATCCCAAGCTCGATATAATGTCCAGATATCGCTTCTAATATAATTGGATATGTCTACCTTGTACATTGTCTCTATTAGAGATTTCCAATATTAGGCTATCAGACCTCTGGAGCAACTGAAAAACTCTTTCTGAACTTTTGTAACTCGTTTTCTTCCACTAAGTTGCATAAGTGTTATATAATGCTTACATATATTTCTGCCAGTCAATTTGCAGGCTGACATATATTTTCGCTCAACAATTTTTTCTTTAAGGCATGACAGCTTATTTATTTTTCAGGTACCATGTATTTTAGGTGTTGATTTAACTGATGTGGATCTGTTGGAGTTTCTTCAACAGTCAATACCAAATTTTCTTCATTAGTTTTATAAAGCCAAGTGTACTTTATTCTCGTCTTTACATCAATTTGATTTCTTTTGACTACTTGTTTGTTCTGCATTTTGTAGCTTGCTGATACAGATGAATCATCAGCAATACCACTGGCAGTTCATCCGGTCCTTAATATCAAGGCTTGCTGGGGGTAAAATCAGAACATAAAATATATACATATTCCATGCTGTATATTAT
>CAIGRN010000122.1:0-18670 GCA_903798345.1 Fraxinus anomala | reverse complement strand
CTTCAATTGCTTTCGTCAGGGTTGTGACATATGCATTTTTTTTAATATATAATATTGTTACTTTCAAAATTCGGGTTAATGGCAAACATAAATATAAAATCAAATCAAATCAAATCATCGTCAAACTACTACTCATATATTAACAAAAACCGGCTCTATTATTCATAAAAATTAAGTGAAAATTCGAAATTAGAGCCTTAAGGATTTCAACATACGCGAGGGGTTGTTAATTAATCGACGTTATTTAAATATGAAAATAGTAATCTTCAATCAAATTATACAAATTTGGTTTCCCAGAAATTTGGCATGAAAAATAATTGATACATGCATTGCAGACAAATGAGGCCTATTTAAAGGAATAATAGGTAGCTTGAGAAGTAGTAATTGTCCGATCGTATAAAGAAATAAGAGTCTGAGTGTTCGTCGGTCCAGTTCATTGGATCATTTAGACCCTGTTTTGTTTTACTAAAAATCATATTTTTAGTAGATTCTAATAAAAATTGATAAAATGTATGGCTTAAAAGTTGATAAAAAGTATTGAATCTCATGAAATATGTGGTTAAAATTAGTTGTGGGTCCCATCCATCGTGTAAAATCCATCCCTTTATTCTTCTACTTTAGTATCCTATGTTCATGCAATCTAATAAAATGGCTTTTTACTGCGTTTAAACTATCTGAGTGGTGTTTTTACACATTAAAAATTTAAGATTGTGTTATTAAATAATCCTTTTCGGTATCATTTTTTTGTGTCAAAATTCCTCTTCTGATTTATATAATTTATTAAGTGGGAGAATCGTGAAATTATCTATTCTTAATTTCAAGGATCAGTTGTTTCTAGACATAGTCAGGATTTAAATGATAGGAAAGGGGAAGGGGGCATGAGTATGAGATTGTGCATGGATTTTTATTTTTGGAATCCACTGTGCATGGATATGATGTAAAAATATTGGGATTGGATTTCATTAAAAAAAGGTTAATTTATAATGAGTAAATTACTCGATGTAGAACTTTTGTTTGCACAATCTAATTATAATCTTTCACTCAACGAAGCATCATCCAAACATGATCATCATCGGTGGCAGAAGGAGGTGGGTGTCAGTGGATTCCAGGCACCACTGAGATTTGACAAAAAATATTTATATTTTTCAGTATAGTTTTGAATTTTTGCCGTAGTTAAAGTAGGTCCCACTGGATCCAAATCCTAGTTTAGCCACTGATTATAACGACACCGCCTTGACCAAGACTAGAGTCCTTTCTTTCAGTAGGAAGATTTCACATTCTGTCTCCGTTGATTTCTATATCTTCTCTAGCATGGTGTATAGTAAGAGAATTGATGAGTTGAGAGTACTGTTCCATAAGAAATAAATTCAATTCAAGTTCTTTCGTAAGAATTCAAATTATGTAAACAAAAGAGAGTATGATTTTATTTTATATTTAATTAATCTTAAAAAGATGTAAAAATTTGATNTTTATAATCTAGTTCCATTCATGCGTTCTTGACAATCAATAAAGTTATGATATATAATTTTCTTTTTCAAGATAAATTAAATATATCTTAATCACGATTCGAATCTATTCCCAGCCTGAATTCGAATGATTAAAATGTATTAAAGTTTATGTTATCTATATGATTGCACACATAATTAGAGGGTGTTTGGTGGGGGATTAAAATTAGATTGTGATAGAAGTTTTTAAAATCTGTAGTTGAAAAGATCTGGGACTCATGAAAGATGTAGTTAATATTGATTGTTTGACTTAAACTTATATTAAAATCAAATTTTAATCCGGCACAAACATGTCCTTAATGTTATTCCTAACATCTATTGCACATATTTTAATTGTGCTGCGTTTGAAACTTATTATAAGTCTTCTAACACTACAACAAGCAACTAATTATTTAATTGACGGCCAATCAATTAAATAATGTAATGGATATGCAAAATGAATCAAGAAACATAAAAAATAAACTAAACTACTAGTTTTAAATCAAAATAAATATGCAATAGGGTTCATCTTCATCCAATACAAAAATGATCTAGTCTAGTATATTAATTTATAAATTACAAGAAAAATAATAGAAAAATATAACCCAAATCATGATAAAATGCAAAAGATGTTGATCTTCAATTCTTCAAAATTTTGATGTAATTGTTATCAATTCCTTACTAGGATTTGATCTCCACTCTCAAAATATAGTAATTGGTCTATTGTTCTTCATGAATTTGATTATACTATTGTGTATGAAAAGGCAAGAGAGGGTTTCCAATGTGTAGCCCTTGTTTTGTATTTATAAGAGCCAAAAAATATGTTAATATCGCATTCAATTTAGGTTCCAAAAAAGTTTGAATCGTGAAATGAAACTTGTAATTTATCTGAGAAAATAGCCCGTTCTCGTACAGGCATAACCACCGCTCGTGCCGTTGATCCAAATTGCTCTCGGGTCATGAAAATGAGTATTGAGCGTGCGCCAAAATTGCTCTGTGCACGCCAAGTTTGCTTCTTTTCGTCTTTACACAGCCTTCGGTATTTTTGTCATAACTTTTTATCCCAATATTTGATTGAAGTGATTCAAAGTGCGTTTGAAAGATAACTCAAAGTGATATAGTTCTTCTAGAAATGCAATTTTTCCAAATCAAATGTTTGCTACCCGAAAAAATGGGTTTCAATTTGAGGCTAAAAATTTGGTGCATAACTTTTTCGATTGAAAATTGATTTCTGAAAATACTTCAACTATACTTCACTCATTTGACTTCCAATTGCATCCAATTGATTCTATATGATCTTCAATAATCATTTTGTGGTCCGAATCAACTATTGAATGTTTACACTTTGGTCCCCAAATTTTGAATTTCTTTCTTTTTTTTGCCCGTGTTTCGTTCTTTTCTTCCAATTCTATCAATCTGCATTGAGTTCAACATAATAAACATAATTAACACAAAATTAAGCTATAATTCATCTAAATCACTAATAAATACTCCAATTTAATGACCTAAATAAGTGTACAAAATATACTTATTAGTGTACTTTACTATGGAAGCTCCACCGCCTTAAGAGTTCAGTTTCATGGATCTCCTACCACCTTTGTTTGGATCTTTTGCACACGTACGGGAATAATCATATTGCACATCACATGGCCAAGTTTGGAACTTGGCTCTCATAGATTGGAGTTGTATCTCAAAAGGTTAACATATTAAGGGTGTCTTTGGATCGGATTAAAATTTAATTTTAATTTAAGTCATAGTCAAACAAATAATGTTAACCACATTTTTATGTGTCCCACATCTTCTCAACTATACATTTCAAAAACTTTTATCACAATCAATTAAAAATCTAATTTTAATCTCCACCAAACACCATCTAAAAATAGTAGCATAATCTTCTTATAAATCAAAAACCATCTCCATGACTAGTCGATGTATGACTCTTTTTAATACAACAAATTATATAAGCGCAAGGGTAATATGAAGAAAATTCAAATATATAAGAGAAGAATGATCAATTATTTGAATCTTGAGTAGCGACATACAAAATAATATGTCGGTAATATGTAAAAATATTGTAAACAATCATCACAAGTGTCTCTTATTTCTTATCTATTATAAATTTTGGATTGTTATATGTGATTCAAGAACTCTAAACACAAAATCTATCATATATAGAATTGCATACAATAAGATCTTTACTTTTGAGTGAATTTAATTAACTTAAATATAAGCATATACTGAATGATATAAACCTATAAATGAGCACTTTGTTAGGTTGCCTTTGACAAAAGTGAATAAATTTGTTAATGAGTCTATGGAGGTCCCCCAGCAAAGTGTGTGGGAATTCCTTTTCCTTTCCATTAAAGCTTGAAAAGTAGGATTTTAACTGCCCGAATTATAAGTTACTCGTTTTACAATGAGAAAAAGTCTTTCAACACCCCCTTTCTCCTCCTCAGATTTGGCAGGCTAAGCAGTTGTAAAAATTCCCGTTTGATTGCAAGAATAGAATTTGGGTGGAAAGAAAATGAATTCAAGGAAATTGAATTGTCTAGAACTTCTTTTACTGAGATTGTCAATTAATTGTGTATGATTGATATAATTTTTCACTTGAAAAATATTGAAATTTTGGATTTTTTGGTGTTTGTTTGGTTTTGTTTTTCATGGAAATTGTTCATTAAATGGATATAATTTATTATAATTGAGGATAAAATTTGTTTCAATTGCCCAAAAAAAGAGTAAAAAAAATTGTCTAGAAAATCAAAAACCACCAAAACCCTGGAAAAGCAAATTCAAGGAATTTGTGGAAAATGGTGTCACGTGAGGTGAAGTTGGAAAATCAATTGCCTAAAAAATTTTGGCTATCAAACAGTCAAAAGGTGAAAAATGGAAAATAATTTTCAACTTCCATGAAAAATTCTTCCTATCAAATAGGGTCTTACACAATTTACTAAACAAAGAAAAGGAAAAAAAAAAAGAAGAAGAAGAAGAAAAGAGAATTCACGTAAAGAGAAATGAAACTAAAAGGACTGCAAAAGAGGGTCAAATGTAGGTCTTGCCCGAAGAGATTATTTGCACTATAGAAAGTGATACTATACGTGTACATAGATTCACCATCTTCAAAGTAATAACAGTAAAAGTAGAGAGAAATAAGTTGTAAAAAAAAGTAAAAGTTTCCTTTATATGGAAACAGAGACATATGAGAAACCCCCATTGCTTGGCCTTTTCTTCAAATACTGAGCTCACGGGAAAGTAATCTCTTCTTTCGATTTTCACATATTAAAATTTCTTGAATTTTATACATGCAGAGCATATTTGCTATACAATATTAGACGAAGTCCTTCCAACGGGAAATAAACCTCGAAATTAGTACAATGGAGGAGAATGATTCAATAATTGTTCCAAGATCGGAATAATTAAGATAAGAAAAGGGTAATAAGGTGAATCACTAAAAATCCACTTGATGCAAGAAAATCAAATCAGGCAACAATTAAAGGAAGCTGATCGATCAAGAATCCAAGAAAGTAGCCCAACAAAGTGTTGATTCTAAGCCTTCTACGAGAAGCTTTCAAGAGATGTATCAATCAATTCTCTAATCTTCTGACTTGTGTGCCCTACTTGTATTTTGTCCCATTACATAGACTTTGAGCAATGCAAGATGTACATGAATAATGAATAGATAGGTTTACAGAATGCGTGACAATATTTCATTGAATTTTGGACAAAAAAATATAGTTAAAACAACTAATTAGATCTCAACACCTCTAAAATTCTCTGTCCGTTTCCCCTGTAAATGCATCATTTCTGCACAAACTTCATTTCATTCACACGTGCCATCTCATACCCCACGCCACCCCACCCCACCACAAATACGTGATACGACCCATGCACATTCAAAGATAAAAAGCCGAGAATTATCACCCCCAAAAAGCCCCCTTGCATTTTCAACTTTTACCATACGAAAAATATAAAACCATTGAAAGATCAACAAAAACTTTGTATTGTAAGAGAGGAGTACTCTTAGCTTCCTAGATTAGGGTTTCGTTCGTCTTCTTTTTCTGCTTTTGGAGAAATGAAAGTACCCTTTTCTGGAAATAATCACAAGAACCAATCATTGAACTCTAAACCAGTGGTTACGACCACCTGGACCACCACTTCTCCGGGCAACACCGCCCCCGCTACCTCTCCCTACGAGCTAAAATCGGTTCTTGAACTCTACGGAAGCCCGATTCCTGTTGCCAAAAAGGCCATATCGAATTGTACCACAGCTGGTATTTCAACAATTCTTGACGATCCTCTTCAACTGGGAGATCATGCACTGAACCACCACTTTGAGGATTGGGATTTGGGTTTGGATGACGATTTGATCCCTGTTTCAAAACCTGCTTCTCAACTCGGTACTCTCTGTGATCAGCAGTATGCATCAATCCCTGAGTTCACACCTGTAAGCTCCTTTGATTCATCAACTCGGGTTGAGCCATCTGATTTTAGTCCTCTCTCTGATATCATCACTACTGCACCTTTGAGTCATAGCAATAATATCATCCACTCATTTGACCTATCTGGAGAAATCCAAAATTTGAATAACAATAACTTGAATGTGAGATCCGATTACGTAGATGAGTTAATCCGACTTGCTGAGTGCTTGGAGACCAACTCGCTACAAGTCGGGCAGGTATCATTGGCACGTCTCAATCAACAGCTGAGGTCTCCCACCGGAAAGCCCCTCCAGAGAGCTGCTTTCTACTTCAAAGAAGCCCTCCAATCCCTACTCTCCGGATTGACTCGACAGACTCACCCTCCCAGCTCTTCAGAGATCATCCAGACCATCAAAGCACAGAAAATGTTCTCAGGCATCTCCCCAATTCCCATGTTCTCAAGCTTTACGGCTAACCAAGCCGTGCTTGAAGCCTTAGAGGGCTGCATTCATGTCCACATCATTGACTTTGATATCGGGCTTGGCAGCCACTGGGCTCCGTTCTTGAAAGAGCTAGCTGACAAAGCTGAGTCGGGTAAAGCTATCCCAGCTCTGCTTCGAATTTCAGCTATAGTTCCTGAAGAGTATGCAACGGAATCAAGGCTGATCAGAGAGAATTTGTCCCAGTTTGCACGTGAGCTGAATATTAGGCTCGATATTGACTTTGTTTCGATAAGTACCTTTGAGTATTTTTCTTTCAAGGCCATCAAATTGATGGAATGGGAAAATGTTGCGGTTCTTTTATCTCCAGCAATATTCCAGCATGTCGGGACAGGGTTTCTCAATGATCTCCGCGGAATTTCACCGCTTGTGGTGGTGCACGTGGAGAGTGCAGTGCAGATGGGATTCGAAGCACCGTCATATCACCAGGCAGTGATTGATGGTCTAGGATTTTATTCCACTTTATTCGAGTCATTGGAGGCTGCAAACGTCAACAGCGGTGGTGGTGATGGAGGTGACGATTGGTTAAGAAAGATCGAGACTTTTGTGTTTCTTCCCAAGATTTTGGAGGCAGTGGAGGCGGCCGGCTGCGGCAGAAAGCCGTGGAGGGAGGCGCTCTTAGCAGCAGGATTGAGGCAGGTGGGGCTGAGTCAGCTTACTGACTTTCAAGCTGTGTGTTTACTAAGGGAAGCAAAAGTCAGAGGATTCCACGTGGCAAAACAGCAGGAGGAGATACTGCTTTGCTGGCACAATAGGCCACTTGTTGCCACATCAGCTTGGAGGTATTAGGAAATAAGTAATACAACAATTAGCTGTAATAATAATCTCCCTACAAGGGTTTGATTGGGGTAATTAAGTAGGGTTAGGAATGGGTATGTTAACTCTATGCTTATGTATTTGTGTAATTTATACAGGAAAAGAAGAAATTCGAATAAAAAATGGTAGTTTTCCCATCAAGTACCTGACTGTTTTCTTGTCTATGTCGATTAGAGTACATTGTGGGGGAAAAAAAATTTGCAAGTGTCCCAACTCTTGAAGTTTGCTCGATGTTGTGTTCGAAGCTTCAACACAGTTAATCCGATTAGTCTTTCATTTTATGTTTCTCGAATACATACTTTTTGACAAATTTGTTGTATAGTTATACATTCAACCTGCTAACTGGTAATACCATACTAAACAAGCTCACAATCTCGATTATTTATATTTTGATATTTAACGACATTGGACGAACACAGATTGATGTTACAGCTAATGGGGTTATTTGGTATAGGTAGGTACACGAACAAACTTTCTCAAGTCTAAAGCCACAAATTTCTTAGGAACTCAGCAAAAATACATCCTTTACTTGATTGAGCTTTAAGTCAAGAAACTCTCCGGGCTGTAAACAGCATAATCTACTCTAGCATCCTGCTCTAACAGTTACCTTCATCGCCACGAGACTGAATATGATTAACTGAGTTGCTGTTCTCCAGTTTAGATACCGCCTCGGGCCCACACACCCTCGTTAATTCTTCCTGTATCAGCAACAAAATCTAAGTGATTAGACTCTATTTCTTGTGTGTGCACTGTGATGGGGGTATTATATCAGTAAAAGACACCTTAAGAGCAATTTTTCCAAACTTCTGCATAATTGTTTATTTACTCCAGAATGATCTACCAGCAGATTTTTCCAATGCAATTTCCCCTCAAGTTTCAAGAATGATATATAAAAGAACAAATTGCTGCTGCTTTTATTTTGGGGGTTAAATTTTATAATTTAGGTTAGATTTCTTAAGAAATACCTTTATGGAGTCATTCTCAGATGTGAGCTTCTCACATTCCTCTGAGAGCCTCTGCAGCTCATCTCTAAGTGTACGATTCTCGCCACTCAAAGTCTCTACCCTGTGTTGTAGCTGTTCACACTCAGCCTGCAAAAAGTGTCAACAGTATGAATGGCTACAGAATTACATAAAAAGATAACAATCAGATTACTTCAAGGGAAGGAAGATAAGGCTGCGAATATTGAAGCATAAAGGCAGATACTAGCATCATCGTCAGGCACTTTACGAGGATGAAGACGTCCAAGAAAGCTCAAGGACATGTCTCGAGTCTACGTTTAAAAGTAAAACTTCTCATTCCTTATGCTGCAGTTCCAAAATCTTCTCTCTTCTTACTAAAATACGTATAATTCTACCACCTTATTGCTACAAGCCTACAATGGTAACCACGAGATCGTAGGCGACCCATGGGAACTAGTTTGATCCTATGGCCACTACAATTTCCCGCAATAATAGAAATTAGAAAGTAATTTCAATATTATGCCATCTCTAATACAAAACAAGAAACAGCTAAACCTTGCTTCTAGTAGACTAGGTTTAGCCAAATTATGCAATCTACTAAAGCATGTACTAATATTAAGTTAAATAATAGCATGCCAACTTGGGGTCAGCCAAATACTATGCCTTCAAACAAGAATTTTTGCTTCAAGTTTATTTTTTTATCCATTTTCTAAGTTGAAATAACAATAGAAAAAAGATTCATAGTTGAGATAACCAATGATTAGCTAGTTATACTTGACTACTATTCCAAAAAACTCCACTCACAATTACAAGTAACAATACTCGGGGAAGGAGGGAGCACATGCATATATTAACACACCATAAGAGAAGACTTTATTGAGGAAACATCAAAATGACAGTGAAAAATGGAAAGCGAGGCAAACCTGCTTCCGTAATCTTGATCTCCGAGCAGACTCCCGATTAGATTGCTTTCTCTTTTGTCTTTTTAGTTCTCGTTCATCCTGTAAAATTGAAGTTCAAAAATTTAAGTTCAAAATCTAATTGAGATCTGGTATGCGTATTTTGCCAAACAAACTTGTTTCTAGGTAATCTTTGTGTTTTTCCCCCTTTTTATTCTGTACTTTTCGGTAGGGAGTAATAAATGGTAGTGCAACAGTTGGTCCTCAAAATGCCTAAAAGTGGAATTTAGAGAACTCCATGATTGTTATTATCATAACTTTTGTACATAAATGACTTGGATATCCATGGAGGAGAAGAAAATTCTGACAGAGAGCCAGCAGTGGAATAAAATCTTTAGTTCGAAGAGTCGAGCCAAATGCCAAACCACCGCCGAGAAAACCCCAGGCAGTTATTTTTAGGAACAAATTTATTAACTCATACAATCCTTTGGTAACAGAAACAGTGGGTTACAGCTTCAGCATTCACCAAGTAGAATCAAATAAGGTTACCAAATTTCTCCACTGAATCGAAATCATATACAGTTCATACGACAGGCACCATGAAAACAATTAACCAAAAAATAAACCTTTATGATATGGAAACATTAAAAGGCAAGTTAACATACTTGAATCCAATGATCATTCATCATGCCAGATGGAGATGGAGCCACTGTTGGCGAAACACCAGGCTGACTGGGTCGCAATTTCATAGACCCAGAACCAGCAGACGATGCATTCCACAAGTCCATGCCAATATTCAGATTAGTTGCTGGCATAGAAACTACAGGATTCCCCGGTACTGAATTCTGGAAGTTAACCGGACCAGAATTCTGTGCATGTGCTCCTGATAAATTAACAGACTGGTCAGACTGAGAACAACACAAGGAACGGACAAGGCGGACAGGTAAAAATGTTTACCATCAGCAAGCATCAGGTCAAAACTTCCTTTCTTGGTTGCAGAAAATTCCTAAAATACCAAATCAGATTGGCTTTAATATGAAATGTGACATATCATATTTGTTATTTCTTGAATAAGCCATGACAATGTAAGAGTTAGCTATTTGCTACCATAGGTCCCAGAATCAAGTTTCAGGGGTTTGTCAGACTCTTGAACATGGAGCGAAATAGGATTTTATGATCACTAAAGCAGAGAAACAAACCTGGTTATCATTCTCATCACTTGCATCCGATGAACCTTCACTACCGCTATCAGCGCTGTTCGTGAACAAATGTTTACAATCATACATTATGATAATCAACAAAATCACAAAAATATGGAAAAGAGTAAATCTACAATGAATAAGATAGTAAATTGCCACTAAATCTAACAATATACAATTAATACATATTAATGGCACATTTGGCATGTTGTATTAGACCGGATAAGGATTCATTTAATCCTATTTAATCCTTATCCGGTGTTTGGTACAAGTAATAACCGGAAGTCAACCGAAGTAATACGCTATTTGAGGAGGGTTTATACTTTTGACTGTGTAGCTTATTCACCGTTTTATGAATTAAGAAAAAAATACTAAATAAGAACTAAACATTTCACTTCAAGTTATAAGTGGAATTACTCATGAGTTAAAAAGAAAAAAAAAAAAATTACTTATAAGTTACAAAATAACTTTTAAGTAAAAAAAATCACTTATAAGTAAACAAAAGTAACTTGTAACAAAAAAATCACTTATAAGGAATACTACACATGTAAGAAGGTTACTTATAATTATAAAAATTATAAGTAATAATTCACTTACAAGTAACAAAATATTCATAAGAAAATTTATGTATACATAAGAAAATTTATTTATAAATAAAAAAATTTGTAATATTTTTTGTATTTTTAGTTTTAATACTTGTAAGTTTTTCTAATACAATGTAATACCAAACATCTGTATTAAAATAATCCACCTTAAAGCAATTCCTCCCCGTCCTAATCCTATCCCCTTAATCCTATATGGTGCACCATACGTGCCCAAAGGGTAACAGAGAAAGTTTGTGATGAATAAGATAATAAATCTAGCAGTAAATCTGCCTAAAAGCACCTTTGTGTTGCGACATCATTTCCAGAGCCTGAAGCTGATTTCCCACCATCTCCAGTCTTTCCATGATTTCCTGAAGTACCCTTGGATTTTTTGCTCGAAACTCGGCTCTTTGCTTCTGTTGTTTTTCCATCTGCGTCTGGAGTTCCGAGTACTGCGCCTGGAGTCTGTAAAGAAAGGATAAAAGACCAATATAATTGGAGCTTCCACATCTACTGAAATGGTGCTTGATTCAAAGTAAGGATATCATGTTCAAATCATTGACAGAATAGCATAAAAACTACAGTAATACAGTAATCAACTTTAGTTTACAAAATGACACCAACAACTAAATACCAAAACTTTGTGCATCTCAATTACCGTGGCCATATTGGGATGAACATAGACTCCCCCAGGAGCATATATAGCTGGATATGGAACTGGAGTCCCATAAGGTGGCATCAGAGGATGCTGAAAAACAATTGAGCAATATTATGGTAAGGTGTTCTATAAGCTCTAAAGGTCCTAAAGGGGTAGGTCTAGCAATCAAAATTCTAGAATAATGACCTGGCCTCCCCACATGTAGGGATGGGGTGTAGGAGAGGTAACTGTTGAAGCAAAGAAAGGTGGAGTAGCTCCAGCACCATAGAAAGCCTGGAAAAGGAAAGGGTTTCAAGTAAGCCAACACAAAAATTAAACATAATTTTCAAAGAAAAATGAAAACCAAAGCTTTCATCAGAAACCTGCATAGTGCTTGACCAATCAGGATATGCAGGTGTAGTTGGTGCTTCCTGAAAATTCAATTGAAAAGAAATGGAAATAAAAACAGATGAGCTGAATTTAGTTTGCGGAATAGCCGAGACATAAATATGATAAAGGACCATATAACCGTAATTGCCCTCGAAGATGCAAATATAAAATAATAAAAGAGAGAACCTGAGTAGAAGTAGCAGGGGTTGAAGACTTTGCAGGGGTGCCCTCGTGCCCAGTGCCCATTAGAGCAGCAGATTGCAGACTCAATTGTCTACCCTCACTTTAATTGTTCAGTATAAGATCTTTTAGTCTCAATTAAAAGATAGGCACCTAATTGACATCAAATGAGAGAAATTCAGTGTCTTTTCAATGAGTACAAGATTCATGATAAGTGTTTCACACATCATATTAATACTACTTAATCTTGATATTTCGTTTGATTGTTAGAGTTTCGGAACATCTTGATTTTTGTTTTCGTATTGTTTTATAGGTTAGGTGAATTGGTGTGAATGATGCGAAACTTGGAGAAAAGAATGATTTTGGCAATAATCAAGGAGAAGTTGATGTTGATTAGGTAAAACTAGATTATTGGAGGCTAAATCAAAAGAAAAAATGAATAACGACGAAAAAATGTAAAATCCAAAGTTTGAGGACTAAATTGCAATTTTCCAATAGTTGATTCAAACTACAAAACAATAATTTAAGATTGCTAGGAATCAGCTGATGCAATTAGAAGTCAAAAAGGAGTAAAATATGATCAAAATATCATCACAAATCAATTTTCAACTGTACAAGTATGTTCCAATTTTTTAGTCGGAGATTGAAACTCATTTTTGACATAGTAAACGTCGAATTGAAAAAATCCATCGGAAGTAAAGTTGTAGCCCTTTGAGTTATCTTTCCAACACATTTTGAATCACCTCAATCAGATATCAGGAGAAAAAGTTGTGATAAAAATATTGAAAGATGCGCAATGCTTTTTTCCAATCGAAAGTGGGCGCCGCAGCGCCACTGTTACTAAATTTCAACAGCAACACGGTGCGTAGACGAGAAAAAGAGTTGATTTTTTTGGACTCTTTTCTTGGCCCAAGCTGACCCCAACGCTTCCAAAACTTCAAAATACTATAAATAAAACTCTAAAGACCACTTTTCAACAACAATTCATCGAGTCAAAAGCAAAAATTGAAGGAGACAAGAATCAAGAAATCAAAAAGGAGGCAAAGACGATTTGGCAAAGAAGATTCTATCTTTCTTCTCTTCATGTTATTTTTTATGAATTGTATAGATTTCATGTCTCATATCATGAACTAAATAATTTTTCTAGGGTTTGATTAGCCAAAACTTGAGGATATGATTTTATTTTATTTTAGTTATTTCTATAAATTTTTCCTTTCTATTTATTTGTATTATTGATTTAATGCTTTAATTAATTGGCATTAGATGCTAGTTAATTCCAACACTCAAGAGGAGAATTTAGTCATGATCATAACAATAACACTCGAGAGAGGGGGTAGAATTACATTAGAATTCTATGAAGCTTCTTCCATCTAAGAACCATGATCTTGATAAATCTTAATTTTAATTCGGAATAAAGATATTGAAATTAATTTCTAGGATTAATTTTTACCCGACACTCGAGAGAGGAGGTCGAATTACATTAGAGTTCATAAATATAGGAAATTGATTAGAGATAACTAGGTTTTTGAAAATCATATTTGATAGTTAGGTGAAATTGTACATTAGGCTCTCTTATATTAATTAATTTGTATATTCGTTGAATTCGTCACAACATTCACATTTAATTAGTTCAAAACCATTGGTTTTATAATTTGATTGTCTAGATAAAATGGAGACTACACAATTATAGTACTTGGTAGAATTTAAATATCAATCCCTGTGGATTCGATATCCTAATTCCATTATTATATTACAAAACTTGACACAATATACTTGCGGTATAATTACGTTGTAGAAAACACGTGACAATTCTACTGTCAAATGAATAAAAAGGGTCACTTCTTTATTATCTATATTGGTGCCTCGGCGAATGCTCAACTGATCCAAGATGTCTCGCAGATGTATTACGACAAATCAGGCCTGCAGCATTAAGAAGCATCTAATGGCATAAAGCCTGGAAAAGATCTCCATCCACATGACCAACAGTTACTGCAAAACTCATTTAATATAGAAATCCACAGTTGTGTAGCAATTCAATAAAGGACCTATTTCTCCCCACCCCTGCCTGTTATATCCTTTCTCAGTCTGTTTGTAACTTGATTAATATATTATTAATGAACTCTCGCACCTATTGGCAATATAGGTTCAGTCTGGCATGGTCTTTTCGAATTCATTCTTTCCACTACTCTTCTCTTTTAATTTTTTTGAAGAACTCGTATACTCCTTAGTTTTCTACCCATTTGATTTAACTACTATTTCCATTTCAAAATGCTTCATGCCTTTGCTAAACAAGGTAGGGAACTTCTTATATCTCTCTATTCCTTATATGAGTGCTAGCAAGTGTTTTTGTAGTCAATGTAAGATGTGGAAGATGTAGAGCCACAAAGGAAGACGTCCTGATTCATGATGTCATGAGCAATAATTTATGTTTGACAATGATAGGCATGGAACGCATGGTGCAGTTAAAAGATTAGAATAATCTTATGTAGCACCAGCGATGCTATAGTTGTAACTCAAACAAATCAAGTCCCATTGACACGCAGATAATACAAGTTCTTAATCAGACAATGCAAAGGCCACAAGTGAATTGAAGCGCCCAATGCTATAGTTGTAACTCAAACAAATCAAGTCCCCCCACAGCCCCAACTTTCCTTAATGAGAGGGAAATGGGGAAGGGGGAGCAGGAAAAGTAGGGTAAAAGTGTGTACTGAATGACGCATTTCATTTAAGAAAACTAAAATAATCTGCTTGTCGACAAGGATAGGACAGACTAACTAGATAGCATATATCAATACTTTCTCAATCTCAGAAAATTAGAAAATTTAGGTGAAGATTCAACTGGCAATATAAAATGAACGTAAATAAAAAGTGAAGTTTACTGTACAGTATCTCGAATATAGATTGAGAGAGAAGCAATCTTCTCCTAAATATAATAGGTCTGGATCAATATAGAGAAATTGCTATTCATCCTAAACTATAAAATATTAGTAGCTAAAATTGACAATTTTCCATTCTAACTTAGTCTCTGTCTTTATGTATGAAATATGTATGCCCCTGTTTGATTTGGATTAAAATCCAATTAAAATTTCAAGTCAAAGTCAACAATTAATTTTAACCACGCATTTCATGGGACCCACAACTTTCAACCTCACATTTCATCAACTTTTATCAAAATCTACTAAAAATCTAATTTTAATCTCTACCAAAGGGGGGCTATATATTAAAATCTCTATAAAATAATAATGGTGGGATCAAAAAAATTTATTATTTTAGAAGGGTTATTAATTTATCGATAATTAAAAATAAATTCATCAATAGATTGAGTAAATTCACTTCTGGTCAATGCTACAAAATTTTGATGTAGGCTGAGTTCCTCTTGAATTATCCTAGTGAAAATGATATGATGATGTAATAGTCAACTAACGAAGAAATTATTCAAAGGATATTGAATACAGCTATTGAGAATTGTTATAAAACAAGCCAATTTGCAATATCTCGATGATAGTTTTTATACCACTTGTTATGAATATTAAAACCAAGAAAATATGACAAGATGAAAAGAATCACACAAGAACAAAAATTTACATGGAAACCCAAATCCAGAAAACCACGGGTAGAAGTGGAAATTCCACTATGATCAAAAGCAAAGAAGTACAAAAGGATCTCGCAAGACTCGACCTATCTCAAAATATACGAGTCTCTCTCTATAAACTAGATGCTTCCAATTTAATGTCCTCTCAATGCTATATAATGTTTTGCTATATTCTTATAAGGTTACGAAGATGATACATTACATGGAGTATATATAATAACTTAATACAAGTATTTTGGATGAAGTACAATATAAGAAACGAATAGAAATAAAAAACGAGTCCCGCCCAAATAACTCTGCCGCTCGAGAAGCGAGCGGCAGTCGCGGTGCTCAAGTGCCGCGACCATGGCACCTAGGTGCTGCGTCTCGGGCCAAATTTCACCATTCCGTTATGAGCGCCTAGGCGACCCGAACTAAGCAATTGGGGGCTATTTTGCTGTCCAACATCCCAAAACCAAGTATTCAATTATCCAAATTCCTTTTACCAATCAAACTTCCAATCATTATGAACTTTGATCCCTTTTCAACTAGATTTCCAAATCAAGAAGACTTTTGTTCCTTTTATCAATTAACCACAATCCTAATTCCAATAGCAATTTAGGTCATATTCCAACAAGAATTATCACAATTTTGATGATAGCTTTTTTTACCAACAATTTTTCCAAAAGAAGCCTTTCGAGCATCTTAACCTTATATTATTAAAACTAAAATAATCCCCGCCAAGTTCAAGTAATTTAGGTGGCAGAATGTCGTTTCCTGAAACCCAATTTTCTTCATACGATAGAGGAAAAAGACCTTACAAATTGCATTGATTGATTTCCCACTTTCTCCCATACACCTGGTGTTTATAGGTAACTTACCTGCTAATTGTATGCTTTTCTACTTTCCTTCACATAATAAAACGTTTGAACTAACAAAAATATAAAAACTTGTTCTCCCTATTTTAAATCAGACGTATGCCATTGGGAAGATCCACTTCAATTCTTAAAAATTAGGATAAAGTAACAATCTATTTGTCTCCAAGGAGGGTTCCGTTTCAGTGGCTCATACGAATATAGTAAAAAGGGTAAAAACAGTAGAGAGAGAAAAATGAAGAGAGAGAGAGAGAGAAAGAAAACTGACCTGGTCTGAAGAGTCAGTGAGGTGGAACGTGAGGAGTCCAAGTGGGACGGAGGACGAGGTTTATTATCAATATAAAGCTAAAAAACACCCCTCTCCTCAGATCTAACGGTTAGAAGAAACCTTATGGTTAATTGTACAACTTTGTACTGCTACGAAGACAAAACCGAAAAATCTGCAACTCAAAACAAGACAGCATTAATTCTGTCTTTAATTCATCAACTTCCGAGAAAGAAAGAAAGAAAAAAAGAGTTGCAGAATCTACACTGGGGTTTTGTATCTCCGGCAATTCTAAAAAGGCAAATTGTGGTGGCGCCGGGAGGGGATTGGGGCAGGGGGTAGGGTTTGGAAGGTGACACGTGAGGGAGAAAGAGGAATCCAGCTAGCAAGAAAGTGGGTGGATAGGCATGACGAGGCAACCAAGTGTTTTTGATGACTCGTGATTACTGCCTGTGGATAACTTTATTTAATTGCATTTGCCCCCACTGCAATTAAATTATTAGGGAACAACGCCACCATTATTTATTACTTGATAGTTTTTCTCTCTTTTTCTTTAAGAAATTCTTTGAAGAGGACTCAAAGAGAAAATTCGAAATATAGTTTTTACCTTTTTCTTTTGGGAACTTAAAAGTGCCATTATATTATAAGAGCTCAGAAATTTTTGCTTTTATTTCTACTTTTTTATAAAAGAACTTTTTGAAAAAAATTACTTTAAATTATCTTTCTCTATAATCTCTTCGAATTGGACAGACTACTTCTAGAAAATTATTCACACATGATCAAAAATAGTTTAGTCTTAAAAATAACTTTTGATCTTTCAAAACTTTTGTCAAATGAACTCTAAATATGAGGATGAGTTTATTTATTTGTTGATAAGAAATAAATTTATGTGATATTAATCGTTTTTTTCTTTACATATATCTTTGACGATATAAAACTATGTGTGCACAATTTTCACGTCAATTTAATGAAGTAGGGGAATGTTAATGTATTTGTTACTAAACGAGAAAAAAAGACCTTAATAAAAAATATATATAATACCCTTTTATTTTAAAAATGGTCAAATAAAAGGTTTGTTAGCACAAAACATTTATATGTTTAGCTCTTAGAGTGGAAAAATGTCTCTACAATTCAATTTTTTACATTTTCACCTATATTTCCACGTTTTATTGTGGAAAACGTTATTTTCATCAATTTTTATCAAATTTCTCAATTAAAAATGTAAAATGACAAATACGCCCTCGTATTTAAATAAAACAAAAATAAAAAAAACTAAAGAATAAATTGCAATCATACTCCTATTTTTAAAACATGTACAAATAAATTAAAATAAAAAACTAAAAAGAAATGAAAAATCGCATTCTTCTAACTCTTCTTCTTCTCCCTCCCTCTCCAACCCCCTCCCTACCAAGAACTAAAAATAGTACTCTTGGGTTCTTCAAATTCCATAAATTTTTGGGTGTAATTTTCTAGTTCTGGAAAAAAAAAATTATCTTCAAAGGATATGGAGAACGGTGGTTGGTCCAGTTGTGAGCATGGCGGAGGCGGCAGTTCAATGGTTGCAAGAAATTTACAGCATTTTAACATTTTTCTTCTTGCGACACCGATAGCATCGCCACAGCCATCGCCTTTAAATCCTCACGTAGTTAAATCACTCTTTCTTTGTTCTAGTTGTGTAAATCAAGGTTGATTTTGCTTTGTTGTGTGAGTCCAAGTGGGAATGAATTTAATGCAAACAAGGGTGTTCTTTTACATTTGCTAAAATGAATGAGCTTGAAAGGCAAGCCATGATCTATAGGGCTTATTAGCACAAAACATTCCTATTATTTTATATTTTTCATCATGGTTAACTAAATTCTACATTATGACAAACAATATAATCTTTTGTGACCC
>CAIGRN010000120.1:0-15510 GCA_903798345.1 Fraxinus anomala | reverse complement strand
CAAAAAACAAAACCGAACCTCACATTTTTAATTAAAAAAATATTTTTATTAAATTATAAATTCTCATATATAAATTTTATTAAAGTATGGTTTTTAGAATTTAAAGTATACTTTCTTGGAAGGCATAAATTTAATTAACCTAACTCATGCATAGCAAACAAGTCAATAAGTCATTGTCATTAGTATTTAATTGGGCATTCGTTGAAAATATTTTTTAGGCCCATAATTACAAAATGAATTGAACGTGAAATTGTGAATGTTGTCCAACCATATATGCAATTATGCTTTTGCAAAAACACAAGCAAATCAAATTTACCAAGCCCTAGCTCCCATTCTCTATCCTGTAGCGCCGACGCACGCCACGCGGTGCTAACTTGACGCTTGTGACTTGCTGTCGTCGACGTCGTTTCTCCACCACTGCCTACCACCACTGAATGTGACTCTAAATGCGAGCCCCCTTTCATTTTCCTTGTGTATCGAAACAATGTTTCATAATTTATTTACTCGAGAAATTAAAAATCGAGATCAAAACCCTTAATTTTCTCTATCTAAAAACGTAAAAGAAGACTTAGAACTGATTTGAGCAGAGAATTTTGAATGAATTTCTCTTTTTGTTTTCTCATTTTCTCTTAATTTTGAATGAATAGTGGTATTATTTAATAATTTAATTGTGATAAAAATAGTGAATAAAATGTAGACTTGATCATTTAGTTTTTTTAGAACTGATTGAGCAATGAATTTTGAATGAATTTTTCTTTCTATTTTCTCATTTTCCCTTAATTTTGAATGAATAGTGATATTATTTAATATTTTAATTGGGATAAGGATAGTGAATAAAATGTAGACTTGATCATTTAGTTTTGTGTGTGTGTGCACTCGTTTAGTAGATGTAGAAGTGTCATTTTTTTTATTGCTGTAATTTAATCTATTGTTTATTTGATATTTTTCTCATGCTATTCGCACTTGAGTGCACAATACTCACCTGGTTAGGCTTTGATTAGTCTAAACATTCCATATCAATAGATTGACTATAGTGCTTTGTATTGCACATTTTCATGTTTTAAGACCTCATTCATGTATATTCCAGCAAATGAATATACACCGGTAAAAAATGCAATACAAGATACAAATTCACCCTTGCTTTATTGAAAATCGAAATAGATTGTGAGATTTATTTATTCATGATGCTAAATGCTAATATCACGATGTACAAAAATTTATTATAAATTTTAGTATTGGGGAATTCATTCCATGGCTTTCTTCTTGTATCATCGCGTTGTTTCTTTTTCATAGCTTAGCTTCCTTCGTTGTTTCTTTTTCTTTTTTTTAGATATGGATCCAATTTCAGAAGAAGCCGATAATGATTCCATTAGAAGATGACCCTAAAGATATGAAAATGGATGGAAAAGGCTGAAAGAGAAACAAAAGGTTCGAGGTGTGTGATCATTTTAAAATGCGAGGAGATGAAAAGGCAAAATGTAATTATTATGGACAAACATAAAAGCATCATGCAAAAAACTGCGGAACTAGTACATTGTGGAATCATCTCATGCTTTTGTGCAAGAAGTATCCATATAGAGTTCAAGACAAAAAACAAAAGAGAATGACTGGTTATAGCATATTTAAAATCGGAGAGCTTTTTAAAGGTATTGATAGTCGTGAAGAACCTGTCAAGTTTGTTCAAAAAAAAGTTAGAGAACAGATTATAAGGTACTTCATATTGTCTGAGTTACCGTTTCAACATGTGGAAGATGAAAGTTTTCAGTTTTATACAAGATATTTTTTTTCCAAAATTTGTGTTTCCTTCAAGGATGACAGTGGCAAGATATATATATAATTTGATATTTGCATATCATACAGAGGCCGAATCATGTGTTACAATAGGGGATATTAACCCAATTTTTATCAAAGGAGATTATTACTCTTGTACTTATTATGATATTATTGCTTGTAAAATTTGGAGTGCTTGTTACTCGATGCTAACTTGATACTATTTTTTTGTTTTTTTGTTTATATATCGAATATTAGTCAAATATGAATGTAATTTAACATTTAACATTATTAGTTATTGTTTCAATGTATATGTTAACTTGTTTTAAACATATAACTATAACGTCGACAAATAAATCGCGGATTAAAATCAAACCAAATCGCAAATAATGGTTCGGTTTGGAAAAATTTCAAACCGCATGAAATTGTTTGAGTTGAAAATATAACACAAACCGCCCAAACTGAACCGTGTTCACCCCTACAAAAAAACCATCCTATCTCACCTGTCCTACCCTATCCTACGCTACCCTTCCCTGACCTTGCTTAACTGATCAACAGACACAACCACCCCACCCGTATGTTCGATGTAATTTTTTAAAATATATTTTATAAAAAATGATTTTTTTGAAGAATGTATGATTAAAAAGTAAAAAAAAATTATCAGTCCACGTACAAATTTATTTTACTAAAAGAAGGTGTGGTTGCACATTTTGTATATATTAATGAAATAAAAATATTGAGACAAGAAAAAGGCATTGGCCACTAACAGAGTATCCGATTAAAATTTTACCAACATTTTAGGAGAAATACTGAAATAGTATTGAATTTCATGAAATGTGGTTAGTAAATGTATAGTATTTGGGAATTTGAATTAATGTTTGACTTTGAGCAATAATTTTTACAATCACGCTGCATGTACACTTTAGTTTACACTCTACATTATGACATGATCTACACCATCATGTAGTTTACAGTCTACATTATGACATGATCTACACCATTGATTTTAAAGATACATATCACATCATTGCACATGTTCCCTCCATATAGGGGATGTTATTGAGGATGTACCAAAATGTACACCTAGTATAATTCTAATTTTTAATGTTAGACGAAAAAATTTCAAATGGTGATAAGAGTGTATGTATATTGTATATATTTTTTGGGGGTCACATTATGGGAGTTGGACTTTCCAACGTAGAAACACAAGTATAAGAACATGTGGAACGACGTGATGTTAAGTGCATAATTGATTTCTTAATTTTTCTAATATACCCTTATACAATGTGCCTTGTTATCAATAAATATAAATTATTCATATTAAAAATAATAATTTAATGTAGGTTAAATTAGACAAATGTAAGAAAAATTTATATTTTCAACCATATTAAATACATTTTTTTAATTTGTGCCGAAATGAAATCAAACATATCTTTGTGGGACGGAGATAGTATCAATTAAATATGAAATTATGTGATTCATTAATTTGTACATTTCATTTAATGACACTTTAATCCATTTGTAAAACTTTATGTAACTCCTTATGTAAAATTAGAATTATTTTTAGGAGTATTAAAAGTTACAATTAAGCTTCGATGTACATCTTTGGTTGACACCAAAAATGACATTTTCCTAGGTGGAAGAAATATAGGCGGTGATGAGATGAATGTATCAATGGTATAGATTGTTGTCATATGAAAATGTGTCAAATTTGTTGTCAATCATAATGTACATATAGCATGATCGTAAAAGTTATTTAGTCAAAATCATATTTCAGCATACATAGTCAAAATGTTGGAAACCAGGTTATGACAAATTGAAAGTTGAGGCCTTACTCGCTCTATTTTGAAAGACTGAGTTGATATAAATTTTACACTTTCATCTACTGTTATGAAAAAAAAAAAAAAAATTCCATTACAAAATATCCAGAATCCGAGAAAATGCACAACAAATGTATAATAAATAAATTTCCCTTGAATTAATGGAATTTCAGAGAACACATTAATGGCCAAATGAAATAAATTTAGCAAAGTATATCTGAATTGTTGGTGAAATATTAATGACAAAATGACCAACCTCCCCACCTAAATTGCATTTACTACTCATTTTCTCAATTAGTTAGCAGTTAGAATAAGTTATTATTACATAGACCCCTCACCCCGATTGGCCTTTCAATGCAATTCTTAGTTTCTGCCGAAATCCAACGAGGAGAAACTTGAGAACATAGCATGACAAGAGAATTAAGTCGTAATTCCTACTTTTGAATCAATGAAAAACGAGCAAAGTATAAGCAGATTAGTGCTTCGAGATTTCGACACAATTCCTCAAAAGACATGTAGAATTTGGCGAAAAAAGCTGACAAAATAAGCAGTAAAAATACTGAAAATGAAGTTGCAGAACAAAATTTTCTTCCACAGGATGTCATTTATTTGGAAAAATAACAATTGTTCACCTTTACAATCCTCATCACCTAGTACAACTTAATTGTTGTCATGTTACAAAAGGTGATTAGGAAAAAAAACATCAAAAATGGGTACTGGACAGATTTTTGGAATCATAATCTGTTTATTGTTTTCTTTTCAACTTAAATTATACACATGATCTCCATATTCTTCCCTCCAAAGAAACAACTATTATCGAAACGTCGTCATGGTAGCGACGTCGATCTCCTTGTGGTATTTCGAGCAATTCTTGAAAATTCATGCCTGAAATCAAGCATTATAGCAAACATGATATCTTAATTTTCTCATATCAGTTGGGACGAGTACGATGAGACAACAATATAATCTAAGTAAAACAAAAACTTACTAGCTTTTTTTGCTGCACGAAATAGCAATTCCTCGACCAAGTGTTGTGCAGGATCTCCTTCTGGAGACCAAGAGAGAAAGAGTTCAACTTCGGATACAGCCTCTTCATTCGTGAAGTATTGATAGAGTCCATCCGATGACAATATCAAGAACCTGTCTCTTGGCCCTAATCTGTGATGGTAGAGTGATGGTAGACAGTTGATATAAGGTGAAGTTCCAATGTAGTTAATTCTGAACATCTCTAGAAGTGCATCGTTCCATTTTGGCTGTACAAACACGAGAAATCTAAGCACAAAAATTTCAAAAGCACGTGAACAAATTAACATTTCTGATGGAAATAATTGCCATCAAATATTTTCTCCTATAGAATTACAATTAAAAGATAATATCCAAAAATCGAACACGGAAAAAGTGATGCCATCTAGTATACAGGAATCTTGAGGAGTTTCAGCAAACTATTTATGGTACCATGTACGATAGGTAGAATTAAATTGTACTCAATAGTAGAACGGACAAAATTGTACTTCTTGTGCTTATTTAGGGCACGTGGCATGACTTTTGAAAAGTAAAAAGCTACTTCTGAGATTAAGTTGCTTTTGAGCCTGTTCATTGAAATGTTTTGTTTAGAAGAGCTTTTAGAGAAAGCTGGTTCAAAGCAACTTCCTTAGGAAAAAACCAGAAGCAAAAGCCCCCTTTCAAATGGGGCCTTCATAGTGTGAATAATGTGTAATCCACTTATCAAACAAGCATTAGAAATTGGCAATCCAATTGCATGATCTCAAAAAAATTGCCAAGAGGCAAACTCTACTTTAAAACTAATGATATCCTTTTTCTCTCTGCCCCAGGAACGGAATCCAACAAACCAAAGAAACAAATTATTCATTTCTAGGTCTTACTTTCCACTAGAATCAATGGCAGAATAAGTTGTATATCACATGATAATGAAATGCAAAACACTTTCAGGTAAATATCGTTGGTCGGGATGTCAACAACCATCCCAAATATGGTAAGATAAAGCAACTTTTCTCTAACTCAGAAAGGCTAAGCATAAAAGTATCCTCCTCCTTACTTTTGATGTTTACTCGTTGAAAGAACTTATTGTGACCAATTGAGGAATCTACTTTTCTTAAACACACAACATTAACTTTATCCATGTTTTATCTACATTATCTACTGCAAGAGGTTGTGTGGAAAAATCCTATAGCAGGAAATACAAATACCTGCTTGAGAAAACCAGCACCAAAAGCTCGAGTGACCTTTAATGAACCTTTTACGCGGTCATTGATCACGGCAGAAGCATCGTCCGAGTGCTCACTTCGAATTCTTTGAACCTCCTGAAAATATAGTATTATATGATCAATCAAAAACTAAAACACAATAAAAATCAAATATCCGAACTAGAGGTTTTCTTTTCACCTCATCCTCAGACGTGCTATGATCCATGGTGAGCTGAAAAGCAGTTAAGCTGGGTAGTGCATTTGACATATCACTGTTAAACGTCTCGAGGTCATGTAATGTTTCTTCACTGATTCTCTCCAAATCCTGGGTCCAAAGATCTGGTTCTTTCTTCTGAGCCAGAATTGCTCGACTATCGCCCACATTCATCATGTAAACATCCTCTCCCTTCATCAACATCACAAGAACACACGAACCCATCAAAGAAAGCTCGGGATTCTCCATGACCATCTTATCAGCAAGATCCAAATATGCATCTTCCGTTTTCTTCAATGCTTGCGAAAGGGCTTTTAGCACATCCAAGTGGTTAGCTGCCCCTGATCCATTTGATCGGTTTTTGTTCAACTGCTCTTTCAATCTCCTATCAAGCTCTAATCTTTCCCTATCCCATTCACATCTCCACCTCCTCTGATTCTCCTCCCATTTCTTCGCCGCCACTCCTTTATACTTACTCTTCAAATTCCTCCCACGTTTTTTCTTATACCACAAATCATAATTCAAATCCCCATTATCGTTAGGATAATTCTCAGGCTCTACACATCTAGAACAACCATCCTTAGTCCTATCCCGTAAAACCACCTCACCAAAACTCTTAGTCGAACTAAAATCGTCTGCTTCCAAGTTTCCATTCTCAGTCACAGCAAAGGAATTAGAAACCAATGAATTGTCAGCCTTATTATTGTCATCCCATAACAAACCTTTGAGCTCTTTATGAACAGCTGAATACAAATTGGATAACAAATAATCAGGTGCATCAGGGCCATTAAATCCATCATAAATCCCTACAAAAACCCATTCATGTTCCTCAGAGATGACAACATGAACTCGATCCTCCCCTGCTTTTCCTTGAGCCCACTGAAGATTCTGATTTTCCAATGAATCATCATCATCCAAGCTACACTCACTGCTGAAATTCACACTACTACTGATTGTTAACTCGTTCTGCTTCTCAGAACTCACCATCCAATCATTTTCCTTCATTGAAACCATGCCTTTGATCGGAGCAACAATGGAGTTCTGACCTCTGGTGATGCTCTTTGATAAAGCTCTTCTCAGGGCCCGAATCAACGATCCTTTTCTCGATCTGGGCCGAAACGCAAAACCCCCATGGGAATAGCTTCTCTGGAACTGATCGGAGCTGCCTCTTTCGAGAGGTCCCGAGAGGATCCCGCGATCGAGGGGGCCCGATAAGAATCCCCTCTCAATTGGGCCAGACATGAAGCCACGCTCCATAGGGCCCGAGTTCGGAATCAAGCCCGAATTATTGAACAACGGGCCGGAGTGGGTGCCGGAACTTCTCGGGATGACTTGCAGCGGGATTGAAGCAAAGGAGGTAGAACTCTCAAAGGCGGAGGCGCGGTCAATACTGTTATACGAATAGTGGTCGACAAACGCTGTAGAGAGCGGCGTGGATGTGTTGGCACTAACGGAAGCTCCGGAGATTGACCTGAACGTCGTCGTAGATGCTTCCTCGTATTCGGTATGCACCTTAGACGAAGACAGCCTCGTCAATTCGGGTCGTACGTAGCAAAAAGAGTGACCCAGATCATCTAACGGATCAGATATCATCATCGCCATGTCCTTCCTCCGCCGCCGAGCTTCATCGGCGTTTACAGCTCCGGTGAAGCACAAGCTCAGCTTCCCTACTCCGTTACCCATTAACAAAAAATTCAAGATTCAACCGGGTAAAGGAACAAAAAAACTCAAATCAAGAAAAAAAAAAATCTTGAATCTGTTCAAAACTTCATTTCATGACTAAAAGAAAGAAATGGTGAAATTTTAGAGGGAGAGGGAGAGGGAGAGGGAGAGAGAAGCGTTGACTTTTGTGTGGGGAGTGTTGATTGAGATAATAAAAACAAGTAGAGAGAGGAGTGGATGCGTGCTTGCGGGGATTTGTTTGCATATTAAAAAAAAAAAAAAAAAATAATAATTCTTTTTGATTTTTTAGTTTTTGGGTGTTGACTGCCACTGCGGTTGATGAAACTAGTAGTTTTCATTTATTGGTCATTTCCCATTTTCACCTCCTCCAAACCACTTTCATAATTTTTAATATCCATGCATTTATATCATTAATTAGCACATATGGAACATGTTTTGTGCCCATTTTCTAAAATTTATTTTTCCTCAAACTTGTTTTTAGTTGTACATTTTATGGACTCATAACTTTTCAACCATATACTTCATTTATTAGTATCAAAATCTATTGAAAATTTGATTTTCAACTAACCCAGACAGGTGTATAGTCCTTAGTGATGATTTTCGTCTAAATATTTTATTAGAATGCTTCGAAATGAGTGATATTTTCTATCGCGCTTTTGTTTTATTCAACATATATATGGCAAATTAGTATTTCTATGCCCTTCCTAACATATTTTTTGAACGGAAATCATCATTGGTACCAAATGTGTTTGGGGGTGGTTAAATTAAAATTTAAGTAATTATATTATTTTCCTAAAAAAGGGTGTGCATATGTGTAGATAACAAATACGACCTCTTATCAGAATTTTTGAATGCTTCATCTAAGTACTTGAGAGTACTTTACTTAAGTGGTTATAAATTGCAATAAAATTAATGTGTATTGTTTTAACCCACTTTTGATTTTCAAGAGTTTCACGCTTTTAGTGGTGAATGTATTTCACGGGTAGAAAGGAGAAAGCGTGAATTGAGTAGTGGAAAAAAGATGAAAAAGTCAAAACCATTGTGTAGAATGAATATTTTTAATTGGAACGTGGCACAAAACACAATAAAATTGCCAAAGCGGAAAACCATACACTTTGTCAACTTGCATATAATTCTATTTGCTTCACTTGACTTTGTGTGTACCCTTAAATGGCAAAGTTTAATTTAGTTTTATGTACTTGGCCATAAATTATTGGGATTAGCTAGCTTTATATTTAATTTTGTGAGGTGGAGTGGTTGAAACTCTACTAAATATAATACTTTTTAGATGACTATAGACGTGACTAAATAATCGCATTCGCTGATCAAAGATTTATCTTAGTTATTGCATTTATTTTGACTTTATAAGTTGACTAAAATTAAGGAAATTAATTCTCAAAGAAAAACTTAAAAATATTATATTTTCATCCCAAGTGTGCTAAAGAGAAGAATTTCTTGGTGTATCTCGTGTATTCCCTCGTCCTTAGGGTTTCCCTTTCTCATTATCCCTCACTCAAGTTTCGCTCTCCCCGTTCCCAAATTTGCACTATATGTAGCTTTTGATTTTACCTTCATCTTAATTCCTTCTCATCATGAATGTGGAGAAGAGGAATTTATTTTTACAATTTTTTTTTTCTTTTCTAACAACAATGTAGATATAAACATTATATTCGAGATCGAGTTATTATAAATTTAAAAGGTCGAGAGTTTTAAGTGTCAATAAATAAAGATTGAGTATACTTTTGTACAAATTTGAAGAATTTCTAGTGGGTCCCAATATGGGGGTGGCATTTGAAATGTAACAAACAAATTACTGTGGCATGGGTTAGTCCACATTAGTATTTGATTATAACATTCTTTAATTTCTTTGAGTCAGCCACTTTCAATGAATTTGTTCAAAGACTTTTACCAACTTCGAATTGAAAAACATCCTTTTACTATTTCTATTTTTTAAAAGTCAAATTAAACAATAAATCAAGTAATAACAAGTTTGTTTTCTTTAAGGTTAAGGAAACTATTTAAATTCTCAACAATTAATTAAGGATTATTATTATTATTTTTTTTTACAAAATCATTTAGTTATCATAAAGGGTTTTAGGGCCTCCGTCTCAAGACCTAAGTGAGGTTTCTACATTATCCCGTACCTCGTTTATATTTTGAAAAAAATAAATAAAGTAGAGTGGATGGTTATAACCTTTACCATTAAAGTAAGTATTAGATATGTCAAGTTTTTAAAACGCTTAAGTTTAAAATCTCAAAAAAATATTGCAATCACGAGTAAAATTATATAAAAAAAAATAGAATTTGAAGCTGAACTAACGAATTTATAGCTTTTCTCTTCGGTGATTTTGTATTTTTTTTTCATAAGTAGACCCAAACTCAAATAAAGAAAGGAAGATTGTGATATATTTTTGTTTAAAATAAAATTCGGTCACGTCTTATAACATAAATCCTTTTATTTTATCAAAAGCAATTTCTATACTGATATAATCATTTCTAATGTGTTGAATTAGTTTACCCTTAATAATTGTCATGATTTTTCATTGACTTCATTTAATTATTTTTCAAATTTTATATGATTTTTCACTTTATCTCTTAGTGCTAGGTTTTACCATCATTAGTGCCGGGGCATACTTGCCTTTGACCTTTGAGTCTTTAATTTATTTTAGCTTCTAGAATGGGTTACATTTTCATCTTCCAACCAAAGCTTCATTCAAAAGAAATTATTATTATTATTCAAAATTGTTTGTCTTCCTAACTATTTTATAGCAATTAATTCAAAATTTTCTTCAATCGATAATATTTATAGTGACATTTTAAAACGACAAATTGCCTAGAAATAAATAAATAAGTTGATCAAAAAAGTCAAACGAGATTTTATTTCAAACTAATCAAATATTATTATAAAAATATAATCGATAGAGAATGATTACGAGTTTTAAGGTATTTTAATTCCATTCATATTTGTTCGAAAATAAAATATTTATTTATTTTTGGTTAAGCATGAGAAAAAAATAATCATTGTTAAATGACAACATCATATTGAATGTGAATGTGAATTAATAAATAATTGAAATGGGTGAATGAGAGAATTATTTATTAAAAAATTATAATTAAAACTTCATATTGTCCACTTTGATAATTATATCATACTTTAAAATTCAAAGAAGTATCATCATTAAATATTGCAAGTGGAAAACCTTCATAAGCCACCTTCTCCAACAATTCATCTGTTGGCCAAAATATCATACTTACCTTTTCATTTTTAATTTATTTAAAACTGTCACACTTATAATTTAAAAATATTAAAGAAGTAAATATCACTAGATATCCAATAAAGCTATAACGCATTATTTGAAAATGAAAAAAAAAAAAAATATGCCGATAAAATTTCACTTCAAAGAAAAAAAAAAAAAAAAAAACTGTGCACACAAAATAAAATAAAGAAGCAAAAGGGTATTGAGAAGAAATTGGCAAAATTGTCAATTTTTAGATGATATTTTGTAGAATAAGATATGGCAGCCATTGAGCAAACAAAATCCAGGCGGTCTGAAATATGGCTGCCACCTTCAATGGTCGCTGTCCACCGCCGTCAGCCGCACCAAAGCCACCACCACTTGCACATGCATTTATCTTCTCTTCGTACATTCCATACAAACAACATATCGCCTTTTGGACTTCTAATACGTCTGTCAACATTTCAATACAAACTTTAGTATTGTCGATTTCATAAAATGGTCACGCGTGTTGAATGAATAGTGTGTTTTAATTTGTTGAAAAGAAAGTAATTTTTACACACACACATAAGATATTCTAGATTAATCGACATAACAAACAAACATCTCACTTCCTTAATCATGTTTCGTGGGACAATTTATGGTCAGTAGGGTGGACCCTCAAAAAAATACATAAATTTTTACCAATTGAGTTTGCATGTCAATTTCGGATTACAATTCTCAAACGTACATTTCAATTAGCAAATTTGTAAAACGATGAGGTGACCGTGTCAATTTAAAAATAGTTACAAGAAATGAATTTAATAAATTTACTTCGTGGTCCCCTTCACCTCTGTTGGAGTATTTTCACTTTCAAATTGTATTTCTCGATTTCGGATATGCTCTCGGTATCGTTTCGAAAAACCAATGACCAACTATATATATGATGCATATTTCGAAATGAAAAATCGTTAAACGATGAATTTAAAATAGCTATCTAAAGATGGCTACTTGAAGGGTTTAATGCCTATTTTATTTGCATTAACTCTGACTTCAACTTAAATAAAATTCTATTTAACGTAAATTGATACTTGTCCATGTAGAAATAGAAAGAAGTTTCATGTCATAATCCAAACATGGTATCAAAATTTGGAAATGTCAAAGTTTGAATGGAAAAAAAAGGGCTGAGACTTATGTTCTATGCATGCAAAAATTGACAAGTTGAAATTTTTGACATTATGATGACTAATTTAAATAGTCAATTGTCCCCATATTCTTTCAGTCAAAGAGAGTTTGGGCATACCATTTCTGCCTTTTTAGTGTAAAATTTTTTCACGTTTCGTGAACCATCTTTGTGGTACAACTTTTGTGAAGAAGGAAAAAATAAAATAAAGAAATTATAGTCTATGTATTTATTAGCTAAAATTGTTAGGAGCAGAATTCTTGCTCCTGGTCATGATATATTACAATTTGTTTATAAAGACACGAAACTAAAAATTTGACTCGACCAACAGTATAATAATAATAAGAATATATATGTAAGTACAAAGAAATAAAATTTGTTTATTATTATCAAACGAGTAGAAATAATTAATAAAAAAACTCCATTAACGCGTTACGACACTACTTGTCTAATTATAATATCACATTTGAGAAATTATATGTTTGACATCACGGGTTCCTATTGTTGACAAATAAATCATTTACGGTGGCTTAACAAAATTCAACTATTTATTATTAAAAAAAAAATAGAACATTCTAATAATTTTTATTTAGAAATTGTGAAAGCAACTTCTTTACCCATCCAAGTGGCGAGGCCAATTTCTTTAACTTGAGATAAGGCTTTTTTTTTTGCTTCTAAATTAGTATCTATTGAAGATCTAAATAATAAATCATAAATGTTTTTAAAGCAAAATACCTATCGAGTGATTAATTTCTTTCGAGTTGTATGAATTCTTTGAGTCTTCTGCTTCGATCAATAATCTTGAATTTCTTGAATTACTTGCATCCCTTGAATTTACTTTAGCATTCTCCAAGTTTAGATTGCACCTTATGAATGGACACCAAGATCTGAGCAAGAATCCAAAAATAAGACCCTAGTAAAATAAGACCTTATTTATTAGTTTTAGTAACTTTCTAATTTTTTGTTTCATTTTCTGTCTACTTGAAGAAGTCAGTCTACTATCATGACACGAATTTAACGGTATTTTCGTTTTAATGTGTCTTAGTTTACAGTAGAGCAATAGGTACTCAAATACCATCAAATTTGATTATCATCATTGCTACTCATTATACCTATAAAATGGTGAACTAGTGGTGTCCGGTTCACCAGTTCGTCAGCATCCAGCTCATGTTTGATCTCAATTTTTCTAATACTCAATTTTTCAAAATTATTTAAAATCGTACATCTCTTAAAACCCACAATTTATATCAAATTTTTAACCATACATCTTTTCATCAACTTTTATCAAAATTTACTAAATATTTATTTTTTAGATAAACCAACAAAGACTTAATATCGAGCCAGCCTTTCGAAAACCGCTTTTATATTGGGAGAATTAGACTCATTACCTCCCAAAAATAACTAATTTGAATAATACCGTATGTAATTAATATTTTCTAAACTATCAAAAATTCATTCTTTATCAGTCATGTCAACGTACAATACGTGCCCCTCACCCCATGGATACTCTTGCCATGAAGGTGTGTCCATGCTTCAAAGTTCTTTACAATCATGTGTTGCTAAATGTATTTTCACGTTAAATAATTATATTAAGGCATGTTTGGTACAAATTAAAATCAGATTTTAATTTAAGTCAAAATCAAACAATCAATATTAACCACATTTTCATGGATCCCACAACTTTTTAACAACACATTTCAAAAACTTCTATCACAATCTACTAAAAATCTAATTTTAATCTCCTACCAAACACCCTCTTAATCTTGCTCGTAGATAGGAGATAATTGTGTCCCTTTATTTTGATTGTTTTGAAATAAAATTTTCCGTGATATTCTTTTAGGATAAAAAACAGAATTTAAAGATATAAGCAAATGATGACAAGAAAAATAGGGGCATTCGCCATGTAATATACAATTTTGTGGTGCAGATGAAAGAGGGAGAAAAAAAATGTGGATTTTGGTTTGCGATCTTTCCAGTTCATTTTTATTAGGGAAAATTGTATCCGGGTCCCTAATCTTTTCAAAAAGTGTAAATAAATCTCAAACCTTTCATTCTTGGGAGTACAGTCCAAAACCTATAAATAAATAAATAAATATTGACATTCTGCCTTTTCACATTTGAAGGCAATTAAAATAAATTAAAAGAAAAAAACTGCGAAACTTAGACGAGGCAATCAATTATTGCCATTGTTATTTAGTAGGGGTATTGCGAAACTTCTTGAAGAGGGCAAAATTGCTTCTTATCAAGTTCCTTCTACATTGTTATTTTGATCTTTTGATTTCCTACAAGTGAAGGTGATCGTGAACAAGTAATATAGTAATGTGTAGAGTGTCGAATTCACGAGAACTAAGTATTCAATTGAATTCAAATTAATAGCAAACTTAATCGAATAGCAAATAAGTTTTGAATTTTCTATACTAATAACTAAATTATTGATGAAATTAGAAAACAATTTAACTGGTTTGATTTCAAATATGTAAAAGTATTGCTAAAATGTCAAATCACTCTTGTTAATCAATTTTTAGCACAATGAATTAAAGTGACAATTTGTAATTATTTTTGTTGGTTAGTCTTCCTAATTTAATTGAATACATCACTCGATAGTTTTCAAATTTATTCCCCTCATATGTTCTTTCTATTTCTCGATAAAATATGCAAACGTGATAAATGCATTAAAGATCTAGAATACCTATGGAAACTATATAAAGTATAGAGGTATATCTCAATCATCTATCTAACTTTACAATATTTATTATTTTTAGCTAAAACTTAGTATCTCTCCCGATAATAATATATTCCAATAAATCATCTCAATTAGTAGCTAATTAATTGAAAAGTCGATGAAAACAATAATAAATATTCAAGAAAACTAGTCGTCAAAATAATTAATTAATACCAAAAATCTCATAATAAGGGTTCATCTATATCCTAACAATATAGAAATCTAGCCAAACATAATGTCATAATTATACAAATAAGGTTTAAACGACGTCACCGATAAATTGATGGAACGTGAATAATTTCCAACCACCGCACTTTTTCTTCAAAATTTCCTCCAATTCAGCCCGCTGCCTCTGGAAGTTTTTTCTGTACGTGTATATATAATTAACTCAGCCTTTGCAGCCGCCCAATGTGTTTTTCTAATTCCAACCCTTCTGCCTTCTTTGTCTGTCTGTGCGTGTATATGTAATATAACCTCAAGCCACCACAATTTGTGTCTAGTTTTAAGTTCAAGTTGAGGCCCAATGCCCAATTAAATTAATGTTTGTTTTCAAATTCTCAATTCTTTCATACAATGCAAGTTAGTCCTTGAGTCCACTTAATTGTGCAACCAATGTCAATTTAGTTGCCGAACTTTAGATTTTGCTATTTTTCCGCTATTTGGCATTCTTTTCTTCAATTCTTCATTAAACATAAAATG
>CAIGRN010000080.1:0-10960 GCA_903798345.1 Fraxinus anomala | reverse complement strand
ATCAATCTCATCTCCACTCACTTCTCCAGCTCTCCACTTTTATTTATGAATGTATACGTGAAGGAAATAAAGGTAACTAATTTAATTCTGGGTTTGCAGTATCTTGTGGCAGAGGGGAAAAGAAGACTGCTAGAGGCAAGGTTTTCAACCACTCCTTTGGCAATGTGAGCTTTTCAATTCGATTTTCCCAATTTTTTCAGGTGCCCATTTGGCGTTTTGAATTGTTTGATTTATTTTTTTATAATGTGAAAATTATAATACAGGCGAGGCGAAGCCAAGGGACAAGAATAAGGGAAGAGGACCGCCGAGGAAAGATAAATATGATGATGGAGAGGTGGTTAAGATTGAAATTGATGAGTCTTTATTTTCTAATTGAGTAGAATTGAGATATTATTTGTATTTTGCTTTGATTTAATTTGTGTAATAAAAACTAATGGGGGTGCCCACTTTGATAGAGTTTTAAAAAAATTATAAATCCGGATTATTTCATAAATTGCATAAGAATCTCTTTTGATGAAATTTCAAAATATTTGGTTATATATATTTTAAAGTTTGAAATCCATTAAAATCTTTTAAAATTCATCTATTAATGAAATCTTTATAAATTTTCTAATTATTGAGAATACCTAAATTTTAAATGATCTCATTGAATTTCATTAAAATTTCAATTGGAGGTACCTAAATTTTTATAAATTTCATTAAAATTTATTAAAATCTCAATTGAAGATACTTAAATTTCGAATTTTTAAAATTAATCAAAATCTCAATTGAGGATATCCCTTGTTTGATTTTCATTATTTTCAAAATACATTTTTCTCTATTTCCTTTAAATCACATATTTTTCAATAAAATAATATTACACGAAAATTCAATTTTTTAACCACACATTCTTCATCAATCTATTATTTTAAAATGTTTTCCTAGTCAAAAAATGGGGGCAGAAACATGTGTAACTCCCTTGTTTTGGGTTTATCGGAATGGAATGAAATATTCAGTATGAACTAAAATGAATGTAATGTTATTTACAGTTCTTAAAATTTTATCTTGGAAGAGAAATTGGGAATGAAAGATATCACCCCGGTTTACATAAAATTCAAAACTTTCGTAAATTTGATAGAAGTTCATGAAGTATGTGGTTGAAAAGTTGTGATCCTATGAAATGTGTGGTTACAGTTATTTGTTGCTTTGACTTAAATTTTATTTTACTTATTAAGTTGAACCAAACAGGGCATATAAATGGAAGGATACCCTTTGACCAAAAATAAAAACAGAAATGGACAATTTATGTCAAATAGGGTAATGGTAAATGATATATTGAAGAAAAAGAGTTTAGGGTTGTAGTTGAGATGTTTTTCCGTTGTCTTGTCTCGAGTATAAAAGAAATATACCTCAATAGTTAAAGTTGAAAGTAAAATTTCTCATCAAATTGGGAAACAGTAGCATAACCAAACAGTTTCTTTCCGTTAACTATTCAATTGAGTTGACTGTCCATTTTGTACATTCAATAGATGTCTTTGCATCCTTGGATCAGGATGTTGGTCAAAACTGACAATTAGAAATGCATATATAAGTCTCTGCACAAGTGATACTCTCACCGAAGTCGATGAGATGTCGGGGAAAAGGATGCTTTACCACAACAGAATACAAGCCTTATTCTTAATAAATTTAGGGTCGGCTATAAAAATTCCTTTCTACCACTCTGTTCAGTTTATTGCTAGATATATCGGAATATAGAAAGCAACTGAAAAAACCAAATAGTCATTGAAGAAAATTTCATGGGAGTTCATACTACAAATTTTTAATCAAATATGGATTTGTTCTACCTACTAGATCAGTTCTTTCATCTAGGATCAATAACTTCTCCCTGAGATCCTAGTGAGAAAGGAATTTGTACTGAACCTTAATAATTTATAAAACTAAGGGCATGTATGTTGACAATTGTTCTACGACTCCATTACCTTATGCACCTCATTCATCATCATGGATAAAAAATGCTCGTTCATGCAATAGGAAGCAGCCTAACGTAATGCAGTCCTAACCTTTCAGTGGAACAAAATTCTACAAAAAGAGAACTCTCGTCCAGACATATATATACCACAGGAATGTGAAGAATCAATAGAAAATTCTTATCATAGACCAATATTCTTGTTTCATTGTATTATCTTGATACAGCTCAATAAGCAAACACAGATTGAAATAATCGTGTTTCAAAAATGAGATACTACATCAACTTTGTTTATCACAAACTGAATGGTGAAAGGTTAATATAGGACCCGATTTTTCTCCAGTCATCTTACAGGTTACAACTACACCTTAATTGACAATGCCAAAGACATTTTTGTGTATTCAAAGCAATAGCTACAATGAATCCATTAACCGACTTTCAGCTCTATGTTATAAGACGATATGTACATCTAAAGTAGATTCACACCATCATTTTAGAATAATAAGTTGTAGGGATAGGAAAGCATAATACCTCTTGAACTAGTTGAATAGAATTCAAATAGCATGCACACAGGCACACACCAAAACTAAACCTTTTTCCTCTTCCTTCTACTAGAAGACGACTTTCAATGGAGCAAGCCAATTTGCGTAGGATTTTCTTAAAGAGGAGCCGGAGCTAACCTTTATATGGGTTGCAGCAATTGTGAATTTCTAATGGGCCCAGGCTTATTCATCAAATCAATCTAAACTCATGAGCAGCAGAGAGTCCAACCATCATAGTTCAACTAGTTTTAATAAACTAAAAGCCAATCAATATATCAGCATAACTTCAAATAATTCTAGCATTGTAACTCATTCTCAACCACTCTTAAAAGCAAACTACTACTCTCGCAACATAATTTAGCTACAGAAAGCAAATTTACAGAATTCTTAGATTCCAATGAACATCGAAAATAGTAGTTCTTACACTTTCTAGCCAAAAAAGAAAAGGAAAAGAAACTGAAAATAGAAAGGCATAATATACACCACAGCACATCCTATTCCCCCATAAAGACTTTAAGTTCAGATCCCTCCAACCGACTACAAATTAAAAAAAAAAAAAAAGGGAAAATTGACGTATTTAATCAAATTATACCTCATTATTTCCGGCTATCATAATCCAGAATCTCATTATCAGTAACTGATCTGGAGTGCTGCACAATAGAACGCCCAATTGAATTAATCCAATCCTCCTTTTCCTTCTCCGAATCCGCTATAAAGTACATGGTCTCTGACCTAGTGGACAATTCAAAAGCAAATTGCCGATTCAGTACATCCTCAGCGCCTTTGACTGTGAGGCAATTGGCCACCGGGATCACTCCGCGTGGCTTGGAACCGCGATTGACGTCGGATTCCTTAAACCAGAAGAGCTTCCCTTGTTTCAACACGAACCAGCGGCGCCGCCACGTCTTGATGTACTCGCCTTGCTTCATCAGCCAACCGCACCGTTCCTGATTGACCCAAAACTCCACTTCGTCGTAGTTTTCGCTGGATTGGGTCGAGCCCATCGCCGCTCGCCACAGGCTAGCCATGATCAGAGCTTATGATCGAATCGCTGAGAGGAGAGAGAAATAGAGGAATAGTAAGAGAGGTTGTTGGATTCTTGTTTGGTGCATTTTAGGGTAAATTTCTCAAGAGGTCCCCAACCTTTACCAAGTATGATATACATATCTCCTACCTTCTATTTATGGCGCCCATGTCCCTAACCTATTAAAACTTTGAGAGTGCTATCCCAACCTGAATGGTCTGTTTAAACTACAAAAGGCTACAGGGTAGGTGCATGATGTGTGACCAAATGGTGATTTCTTCTCAAGAATCTATATATTCAGCCTCATTAAAGTTGGGAAAATTTACCCATTTCAAACAATCACGCACCTATAGAGTGCCATTTTACAGTCTAAATGGACACTTTTTTATAGATTGAAATACTTTGCTTAAACCGTTAAAAGGAGTTTTAACACTATAAATAAAAGGTTGAGAACAATAATGTCACGTTGACAAAAGTTTGGAGACCCCTGGAAGAATTTACCCTTTATTTTATTTAATTTTTTCCATTTATTACCATTCAGAGTTCTGGTTCTTTAAAGTTAAACTTTTGACTTTAGTGAGGAAAGTGTACGACTTCTGATAAATTGCATAAACCTCCTTGTATTTATACAGTTAGTTCACCCCTTTGAATTTCTTGAAATATATTTTGTTTCATTGTCTGGACATAGCTCACATTCAATTTGTCTGAGCAACTCTATTGATTTATGGACTGAAGTAGACATCTGCATCATAAATTCAAGTTGATCAATCAATCAAGTCTTTTGAATTTGATCGGAGTTGATGAACTTTGTGGCTTATGAGAGAACCAACGATGACATAATAATTTCTTAAAATCTTCTATAAGGACGACATTTTACTTAAGGAGAATGATAGTCCAATTCAATCCAATTCCTATAAGATCAAAATTGAACCGACTGACATTAAATATATTATAATTCGAAAAGTAGGTCAAATTCCTCGCATGTGCCATGGTTTGCATGAGCCTAGAAATCTATTAAACACCTATTTGGTTTGGATTAAAATTCAATTAAAATCTCAAGTTAAAGTCAACAATTAATTTTAACCATACATTTCATAGGATTAACAACTTTTCAACCACACGTCTCGTCAACTTTTATTAAAATTTACTAAAAATCTGATTTTAATATCTACCAAACATAGAGTAAGTAGTTAGGATAGTGTGTAGGACAGTCGAACCTGAACTAAAGCACTCAAAAGCAGTAAAGCATATTATCAACTATCTACTGAGAACGAGAGACTATGTTTTTCTAATCAGAGAATACTATACTTTCGGTCAAATATAGGCACAAAGAAATCAACATCTAGATCATACTTACTTCAGTAGCAATGTAAAGAAATGTGTATCGTCAACTCTACTGTGGAGGTCGAGTAATTACAAAATGTGTGAAAAAAATAGGTTTGTGCAGAAGATAAACAGGTGGGAACATACGTGGTCCCTTAGAAAAATAGAGAACAAACTTTAGGAAGAACGTCCCTCCACTGAATCTCACAATTATTGAAATGCATGTGATGCGAGCAACAGACTTTAGCATCTGTCATTTTCAGTTTCCATATCCCAACTTTTTTTCTTACATAATCATGTATTTGATCTTCATTTTTCCCATAGAAAATCACCGATCTACAAAACTTCGTTTCTACAGACCACAGCAAGAAAATGCCTACCGCTTCCAGGTCTTGCAAGAAACAAATTTGAAACAGAAGAAGCGCAGTGATCTCAATTGCACAAGAAAAACATCATAAGTGGAAGACATTTTAGAATATAACCAAGTCACAAATAGTAATACACAAAGATCATTAAACTTTACACCGATCATAAGAAACTGATTTTCTACCAGCTTTTTCCATAGTGTTTCTTATTTGTCACAACTGTATGCCAGTTGAGGATCTAAATAAAAATGGATGGCTATTACAGAAGATTGTATATATGGTAGTTTGAATAAGTCATCACCTGCCATGTAAGTTGGTAGGAGATTGAATACCCTTATCACTGTTAACATCATCATCTACTTCGTTTCCATCCATACAAAGGGCATTATTATTGACACTCACATCAGAACTTGCATTACTGCTTGTTGCAAGTGGGGAATCCGAGACATTGACAGCCCTGCCCCTGGTAGGCCCCGATCTCACACTGTACATGGAGGATGCTGGGATATTAGTCATTAGTGGACGTAGATTGCCAGGAATAGTTCGCCTTATATCCTGTTCAAACAAACAATCATGGATTAATCATCGAGAAATAGATAAAAGATACAAACTAAGGAGAACTTCATAGAGATAAGTACAATTATCAGGGAAAAATATCTTATAGTGCAATGGGATTAACATTTTCAGATCCTCGCAATGTGTTGACAGAAACCATGTCCATTATTTTTCTATAATTAAACATACTTGTAGCATCACTCCAACAATAGTAACACAAGTTCGGATGAGTATACATACCATATGCCTTATTGCCATATCTAGAGATTTCTTTGAGAGGGTTCTTCCAAAGCCTGTGCTCTCAGGTGATGAGGACTTTCCAGATAAGTTGCTACTGGGCGAATGTTTGTCATCTTGCTTTGGTGGAGCCAATTTCCGCATATTTATGACCCTCTCAACCATTTTAGTACCATAAAGAACAGGGCTCACATTGTCATTAGCCTTGGCACGCAACCGATTTACAGAAGGCACAGGGACAGAGCTCCCACTGCTATGAATGATGCCACTGGGCAGCCGTCCTCTTGCTGGAGAAGAAGATTGTCTTCTAACCCTTTCATTTGAACTACGTTCAACAGATGAAGATCGAGAACTTGATGCACCAGGTCTGCCCCTAGTGGCTGAAGGTGGCCTGTCAGGCGGCAGAGATGTCCTCAAATTTGGAGGGGCATCATGGGAGAATCCAGGCATTTCGGAAGGCTTCCATGGTCTGGGTCTCACAGTTGGGGAGTTAGACCTTGGTGGAACTGGATTTTTTGCTGCATTGGGAACTGGCTTGGTAACTGAAGATGAAGTTGGGGAATTTACCCGAGCAGCAGACATACTTGTTGCACTTGACGTTGAAGTGGGCCTACGAGTTGGAGTTGCTGCTCTGGAAGTGGACTTTGACGCAGGTATAGATGACCTGGTTGTTGGTGTTGAGGATCTTGCAGTAGACCTTGGTGTAGGTGTAGAAGATCTTGAAGGAACTGTGGGCTTCGAAGAAGACAATGGGCCACGGGAAGTAGGTGTAGAGGATCTCGTAGGTTTAGATGCTGTATTTGATATTGTTCTAGATGTTGTGTGTGTGGTTGGTTTAGACTGGTTCATCGAGTGTTTATTAGATGCCGAGGTCAAAGTAGATCTAGATGTTGAACCCAAAGTTGGACGCCCAGTTGGCGTTGCAGGTCTTGATCCATGACCTCCAGACGAAGAAGGCCTAGAAATACCTCCACTTGAGGCATTCAAACTTGGAGATGAAGTTGGTTGTCTCAATGACATATTGCTCCTTGCACCGGGCTCAGGCTGGGGATTTGCAAGCTTCACTCATGAAAAACAAGTTGCAATACAAAATCAGTTCATCAATTTTATATACAAATTTAAATATTCCAACATGGGCTGCAAATAAATATAATTCAAGAAGCATCACATTTTCATTTATGTGGGGACAGGTCAAAAACTGCAGAGATGGAAGAATAGAACACTCCAATTCAAATATATATTATGAATCATTTTACGTCATGTTTTACACAATTGGACAATAATTGCATTCTCTGTTTTAGAAATTAAAGATGGTTTCTTTATCACATTACATTAGTTGCAACGCACCTATTGAGGGGTTACTTGGATTTATTATGCAATTGCAATAATGAACACCATCAATGAATAAAATGGACTATATTTTTCATGAAATGTCCTTTGCCTCCAACATACCAGAACTAGTTTAAAGATGCTGAAAGAAAATCTAATCCTCAGTTAGTTTCTTCTACAAAGTCAAATGGAAATTAATAGAAGATATTGGCCACGTGATATCTGCTAACTGCTGAATTTACAGTGGGTATTTGCCTTTAATCTGCATGAAGAATGGCATTGGGAACTTTTGCTATCATTTCTGAGTACTTACAAGAGACAGCCCCTGACTAGAAGATTGAGTTGGTTTTACTTGCACGTTATTGAATAATCAAACTTCTATTCCGTAGATGCCCGAAGTACTGCTAACATCGCTTCTTGACAAATATTTAAGAATGAAAAAATCACCATTTGAAGTACAGTACGGATTTTAAAAAGAAAGACATCAAACACATTCCACTTACTCTAGATTTTAGTGCTGTGGGGCGGGCTTTCGGAGTTCCCAGCTGGCTCATAACAGTTTTCTGTGATTCCATCTCCAGTGAAGGAAAGAGAGGAGTACCGGGAGGTGTTAACAGCCTGAAAACATAAGAAAAACTTACTACACTACAATAATAAGGACTTTGAATTACCTTGCCTTCAGATCACAATGAAAGTTGCAAATCCAATTAAGAAAAGTTATTTATGATTGCATTGAAAAGCGCACAGACTTTGCAACTCTCACAGGACATAGGACAACATTTAGGAACAAAGTATGAGGAAGACACAATAATTAAGTAATGCTTCAGTTTAACTAAATTTTCGTAATGAACATAAAATTAAGTTTGAACTTGAATAGATTTTATATTAAGCCAATCTGGAACGAGCTTTAAGAAGAGGACTAACTTGCCACTTCTCTATGCATTATTATTAGCTTATTGAGCAGAGCTTTACAAACACTAAAACGTGTCTCAAGATTGACTTGTTCAGCTAACGAACCAATTTAGATGAGTTATTTTCTGGTAGCTTGGTTCATTTTTAAGCTCTAGGGGAGCTGATATGCCAACATCATCTATGCTCATTGGTAAAGGATCAGTTGCAAAGCTATGAAAACATAATCGTAGGTTTCCTTAATTCACATGCCTCTCCAATAATGATAAAACATAAAAACCGAAGTCACCAAATTACTGATAAGCTGGTCAACAAATTTTACCAACAGAGAAAGACAAAAACCACAGATTTTGAAATTCCAATTGGCTGATCAATAGAAACTACTCGTGCTCGCATACCAAAGGGACTCAAGAAAGCAGAGACAGACACTTCCATTACCATTTACCAACGCACCCATGAAAGCAGAGAGAGACAATTCCATTACAGAAGACAGTCAAGTAGGCAGGGACTGAAACTTCCGTTCAAAAGCTATTGATATTACTATCCTCACTAGTTAACCACGATAATTGAAAAAGTAATGATATTTATCATCATGATGATGGAACATCGGTGATATGACAGCCATTATCCTTCACATTTCTCTCTCTTTCCAATCCCGTTATCCCACATAGACTGCCACATCACCGATGTTCCATCCTAATAATGATAAATAATATTATTCTAATTGAAATTGTCACAGTCAGGAGATATAATAACCCGTAAGTGATATTAATAATTACCATTCATAGTCGTTTTTATCATAGTCTGAATTGAGAAAATCATCAGCACCAGTTTTCCTAACAGGTGCAGGTGCAGCTGAAGATAAATTGAATATTGGAGAATTACCGGCTCTTGACCCTGCATATTGAGAAAAAAAAAAAAAAAGTACTTAAATTTAGAAGACCATATTAACTGAAGTGCACCAGCTTCCAACAAATAAATTATAGGGGTATTTCTTTTATTTGTTTTTCTTTATCAGTGCATATGCTAATTACTACAAGAATCTAATATGTCAGCACTATTGCCGGATTAAAAGGCTTATCTATTTTTTTATTAACACAACAAGATATACTATTAAGTCAAATAGTTAAAAATTCCCAGAATAAAATCTAACAAATATATTCACCAGTAAAAAAAAAATGAAAACCCAAAAAACACCCCCTTCAATCATGCCGAAATCACCATATACTTCAACACAAATATTATAAACAAAAAGACATTAAAAATTCAAACATTTAACTAATACCGATTCGAGAATCAAATTCATCAGAGTTCTGAAGAAGAAGAAGATTATTCCGTTCCTTATCGCGTTTTCGCATCTCACGAAACAATGCCAGGTCCTCATCTTTGGTATCCTTCATCATTGATGTTCTCAGACTCCCCATTTTCTCCCTCTCCGGTGCCCTAAAACTCCTATTCATGACAACAAATTCGAAAAAAGACCCACCAAACCTTAAACTAACCTTTAATTATTCACCACCATTCCAAATCACTCTAATTACAAAACCCTAGTTTTTTTACCTCTAAGGCAACCAAAATAACTTCGTAAATCGCAGATCCAAGAATGGAGCTTCAACGCTTCAAAATTTGGAGACAAAATTCAGCTGAAACCAGTCAGAACTTCACTTTCTTCACATAAATAACCAAAAAAGGAGAAATATACATTATAAAATGCCCTTGTGCATATGGAGCAGAAGTGATGTGAAAACTGGTGAGAAAAAGAAGTGGCAGTGTGTGTAATTAGAAGAGAATGTATGGGGAATTTCAGGAAATGGGCATTTTAGTTCTGAGAAATGAAATTAGAATTTTTTATTTTTTTCTTTCAGATATGCCTTGGAATTTGGAGTGGAAAGAGCAATGGGAAGTGTGGAGTGGAGAGAGAGAGGGAGAGGGGTAGCTTTGGTAATACAAGTAATGGAGGATTGGGCTGCTTTCATCTCTCTCTTGAAAGCTACGTTATCTGTGATTTCCCGTTTCCAACTCTTCTTTTGCACTTCATAATCACGAAACTCACCCAACATTTTCAGATTATTTTTTAGTTAATTTCACTAATATGTAGAAAATTTCAAGTTGGTTGCTAAAGTTTTCTTTTTTGACGTATTATTGTATATGTAGCTCATATAGAGTGAAATACAGATTCACTTAATCAAAATGGTCAATGTCGGAGCAGAACGCACCGAACGAAAAAGAGTGGAGCGATGGCACCGACCTTATGGATTTAATTCATTGTTTGTTGCCCGCAGTGCGGTACATGTGCATTTTTCTTGTACGGATCCTAAAATCTTGTATTGACTTATATTAGAATTAGTATAAATACTAATGATGTAACACTATTATTCATATTGAATAAAAAGTTCTGTTACGCTCTTTGTAGAGGTAGGCATATCTCCGAATCACGTTAAATACTCGTGTTCATTTTTTTTATTTCACTTTTCTATTATTTTTGCGTATAACATCCAACACATATTTAACCACTAGAGTTTAAAACAAGTCGCTCGGATAGAAAATTATAGGGTGTGTTTGGTAGAGATTAAAATCGGATTAAAATTGAAAAATTAGCCGTTATTGTTGACTTTTATTAGACGAGTGAGACCCAATAACGACTATATTTTCAATTTTAATTGACTTTTAATCTCTACCGAACAAGCCATAAGTAATGGAATCAGAACCAAACCAAATCACAATCGAATGG
>CAIGRN010000079.1:0-16107 GCA_903798345.1 Fraxinus anomala | reverse complement strand
TCGCGGTAACTCTCAATCCTATTGGCCACCTCACACGATGATCTACTAGTGTAGAAAATTAAAAGTTTCAGCCAATTTACCAGAGTGGACCAATTCTGTAGTCCGTAAAATAGGAGAGATGCGAATTTACTGCTTGAGGGCCGCTATTTTGGCCTAAAGTAATTCGGTAAATGTATATGACAATTTCAACCGTCGACCCACCAAGGGCAAAATCGTCCAACTTTCGCTGCAGTACCTGAAACGAAAAACTAACAACACAGGAATGTTAGAAATATCAAATTGATAATTCTGTCTGAAGAAACCTTTGCCAGAAACAGCTCCACGCGCCCGCATGCGCCTTCGCCGGATTGCCCACGCGCCGTCGTCAGATTCCACGCGTCATCCAGTCAGCTTCTACTCCGCCTGCAAAGTCCGAATCTGGCCATCGTTTCTTCTGCAGGTTCGCCATTTGTCGGGAAATAGGATTTGCGGGTCCAAATTTTTAAAAAATTCCCTGCTCTTCTCCAGTTTCTACTTCAGCTTCCAGTTTCTGCTTAAACTTCGTTTTTCTTCAATTTTTGATTCCTAACCTCACTCTGATGTCAATTGTCAAACTTAATTCCACCTACAATTGAACAAATCAAAGTAATTAGTAAGAATAAAGTAAAATAATAAAGGAAATCAAAGAATTGAAGAAGAGGAAGTTAAAATGATTAATATTTTCCCCCTTTTCTTTAGTCTCAGAAAATCATCAGTCCAACACCATAAATGCAACACCAAATTTGGAGAACTTGGAAGCACCGAGAACTGCACACAAAGGTAGGAAGAAGGAAGAAATTGCACGGTGAAGAGAGAGATACAAGAAGCTAGTTTCTTCATTGTTTTTGGTGTGTTGATATAAGAACATGAGACTTCAATTTATAGGCAAGGTGGAAAACGAATTTCCAAATTTTTCTCTTCAAGACAGAGTTCACAAAAAACTGAAATGGTTAACAAGGATAGGAATATCATAATCATCTAACTTCCATGTGAAGATAAGTGATAGAACTCTCAATTCAAATCTCCCTCCAATTGGGTATTGAGCACCTAGCCCAATAGACTGATTTCGTCTAAATACCCAATAAGATTTGGGCTATATCGTTTGTGGTATGGATTTTAATTATTATTCAATCCTGGGCTTATAGTCTATGAAGTTAAACGAGCCATAATTTTTCATCATTGTCTAGGTCCTAGGGTTTATTTGGACATCACTAAAATACCAAACACCTATTAATTTAAAAACATTTTATGATATACTTACAACATAGATATTTATATATCATATATAAAATATACTACATAAAATATCACCAGAAACACTCTTCCTGCAATCTCTCAATTAGACCTTTTGTAACCGAAAATTAAATGAGCACATAAGTGTATAATATAATAGAAAAATAATCTCCTTTGTTGGCTAAAAGTGTAATTTGAAACATCAAACACATTCAATATGTTTTGTATGAGAACCTGCTTATATTGCTACCGTGTGTACCGACATGTGATAATATTTCCCGGTAGCATGAAACATTGTTTCCCACTCATTGTTGGCTAACAGTGAAATGTGCACCATCTATCAAATATGATCCATTTTATATGAGAACCATCTTAAAGGAATGTAGTAGGATAGTAACATGAACGAATCAGAAAACGAATTGAAACAAATGTTAGTGAAGATGAGATTAGTGATCCAATGAGTAGTTCAAATTAAAGTAACATCCACTCTACAAATGAGATATGTGGAAAGAACGATTTTGTTCGGGTAATTAGCACCCTATACACCACGACTACAAGTTTGATGAAATACATATAGACAACATACGGACTTGACTTAAATAATTAACAGAATTTAACAAAATGAAGTAGTTTTTTTTAATTTCTTATAGGCCTTAATCGACTTGCGTGTCTTCCTCACACTCTTCGAAACTAGATCATAGCGGTCTCATATTGAACGATGCACTTTTGGTTCCCACACTTGTTTAGTCGAGAAGCCAAGTATGTTCTCGTGATATTTCGAGAATAAGTGAAATCTTTCGTTAATGTGAGGCTATTTAATATTGCTAGTATGTTGGTTACTTACATTAGTGGCTAGCAATTGAAAAAGGTGATGTGATGTTACACAAATCAATTTAAACTCAAAAAGCATGAATTACTTAAAGCATATGTTCTGCAAGATGACGCAGTTGGGATATATTAGTACCATAGTCGTATCAAGATAATTTTTCTTCATTCGATCTGTATATGCACAACTGACTACATGGACCCTACATATGTCTGATTGCATGGACACTACTTAATTCATACCAGATCTTCTACATAAGAGTCACGTGGATGTGGATCCCACCTAATTTAAATATTATTAAAAAAAGTGGGCACCACATGTTTGTGTCTTCCCTGTTTTTTTCCGTTTATGTGAACCAACCATTGCTCTTGGAAAAGCTATTGCCCGACTTGATCTGTAGCCACGTCAAGCTTTATTTGATATTGTGAGACATTAGATTTCTGTGTGTCATTCTACAACATAACGAAGGATGATTTCTTCAAAAAGTAAACCATTAAATTTCAATAAGCCCTTGTTTGACACCCTTTTTGGGTGAAATTTTTTTTTTTAATAGTGATTAATGGAAGATTGTGTGGTTAAAAAGTAAGGAGAATTTTTTGGTTTATGTGTAATATTATTTTATTGATAAAATGTGTGATTGAAATGAAAAATGAGAAATAGAATGAGAAAAAAATGAGTTTCAAACAGGGGATAAATATGCACATTGATTCAAAAAAATAAAGAAAGCACAGTGTAATTGAAAAAATCAGTTTGACATCCCCAAAATAAATTTGATGAAAGTCAAAATTAATCTCGCTGGATTACACTTAATTTTAAGAAAGTAAGATTTCACGTGCCTTTATAAATTGAGAAAATGACTAGGCAGTGGTGATAAATGAATAAAAGTAAAATTGGAATATGTTATATTTAGAGATTTTGAATATGAAAAGAATCACTTATTTAGTTAGCACGAATTTGGTGTGACTTGAATGAAGACGACACTGCAAAGGGTTTTGAGAATTTAGGATTGGAATTGGGACTGATATGGTAGGAGTAGGATAAGCAATACGTGGATTGATTGAGGATTTTCAATCATTTAGTTGAACATAATTGATTAAAATGGAGAGATTTTCGTTAGTTAAGGAGTTAAGTGATTTGAATTTATTTTTTATTTATACTATTAAATTACAGTATGTATAGATACAAATTATGTAAATAGTAAAAGTTGAATAGTTAACGAAAAGGGGAAAATTTATAAATAAGAGGTTGAGTATCATCCATTTCAAAATTAAGAACAAATTTCAAAAATTAGATATTAATTAAAATTTATTCATTATCTAATTAATTAAATATATTAAGATCACAAATCTATATAATTTGGTCACAAATTGATGATTTAATTAGTAATATATTATTTTTCGATTATAAATCAGAAATTTTATATGTTACAAATTATTTTATGATAAGAATTCAGAAATTTTATAAATCATAATTTATTTATCGATTATAAATAAAAAATTTATATAGCACAATTTATTTATCGATCATAAATATTATAAGTCATAACTTAATAGATGTCACAAATAAATTTTTTTTTAGGTCACACATTATATTTTTGTTACAATTTATCTTTTTCATTGATCACATATTTTTTATTTGTAATATATTATCCAATTTAATGGTCACATTCAACCAAATAATTTGTGACCACAATTAACACTTAACACTTGTGACTATCATCGCACCACTCCCTCCAACAGCAGCACCGCCACCTTCACTGCCACCACCGCCGCCGGCGCCGCCTCCACCACCACCCACATCGTCACCTCATTCCACCACCACCACTTCGACAAATCCATAGGCACCACCCTCTCACCACTACAGCCAACAACACAACCATCACAAATTGACAAATTTTTGGTCACAATTATTCAAATAATTGGTCACGGACGCTCTCCACCACCACCACCACCTACTACACAACAACCACCATCGTTGTCATTTGTAAACTGACTCCCAATTTGAAATCGCAAGTAGGAGCATATAATTTCAAAAATTACACTGGAGGCCCCCGCCCTCAAATCATTAACCCAAACCCTAATTTCCCCCTTTTTCCCTATGGCCGCCGGCATTGCCGTCGCTTTGCTATCGCCGGGCAACACTGTTGGGCAACTCTACCGTTACCAACGTTGAGCAACTCTACCGTTTGCAGCCGCCGGACGCTAGTGCTCGCGGTGTTGTTGTCAACACCAGTGTCGACTGCTACAAAGTTGCGTCGCAACGTACGGTGGAGCTTTCGCGCGATGCTGCTCAGCCGGCAACGTCACACATAGGCGGCATTATCATCGCTGCGTAGTAGTGCTGTGCATAGCAGTGTGAGTACCGCTGTGAGTGTTGCTGGGTCTTGATCTTCCGGTGACGGTCTTTCGACGACGGTAAGAATAAAGAAAAAAGGGATAGAGGTAATCAACTGGTGCGAGAGAAGGGGGAAGATGGAAGAAGAAGAGAGAGAAAGAAAACTGTTATGATTTGGATTAAAATTTGGTAATTAGAGATTGTGATGAATTTTAGTGGTATTAATAATATTAAATATTTAAATAAATATCTGATAAATTTTATATTTGATATTTGAAATTGGATTTTAAAAATTGTGGTTTAATGTAATTATCACTAATATAAAACATGTAATTGGTGTACATGTAAACGGTGTAATTTACACGAGGGGATTAGCCCAACGAGTCAAATAATAGGGGCATATGGGCTTGAACCCAATTTTATCGTAACAGAGAGGATAAACAATAAGAGAATTAAATTACTTGTACACACAAATTATATAATTTGATTGACACATTTTCATATGTCAAAAATCTGACAGTTAATTAAAAAATATATTGTCAAAATTAATGTACCAAAATTTGCTAACTTCTATGAATGTAAACTAATGTATCAACTTTTATGTACATATGACACGATTCTCAATAAGATATTATTCATGAACAGTTATGTTGCATTGTCATCCTCCCTGATAAATTGGTTGACAGAATGCTTACATGATATTTTATTATTAAACTATTTTAAACACAATCATCATTTTCATCCAATTATTTTCGTCCACCTACACATCATCTAGAGGGATGGTAGAAATCATCTGGAAAATTATATACACAAAGGCTAAAAACATGAAAAATATAATAAAAATGTGAAAGCATTAGATGCTCGGTATCTTCAATGGGCCATGTGGTTGAAAATTAAAACCTACTACTGTACGAAACAACATCCAATGAGAATACGCCACGTTGCCAATTCAACAACCACACGGCATGATAAATTCAAGCAAGGATGTTTGACTTTTACTTCTCATCAATAAATTCTAATTTGGCATTCCCTCACTGACCATTTCAATTCAAATTGCTCTAATTTGAAAGTGGACCCTTCTTTAATCATTGACTATTTTGCCCTTATTTAGCCCATGTTTGACCTCATTAAATATTAATTTATTTTCTTCCTCTCTTATCAATCGCACATTCTCTTAACAAAATAATATTACACATAAATTTAAAAATTCTCTTTACTTTTTAATTACACATTATTCGAAAAATATTATTTCAAAATCAATTTTTTTCAAATAATGAAACTCAAACAAGGGCTTGAATCTTGTTTACTAATACTTTAATTAATTGTAGTGGAATTAATTAACAAGTAAAAACAAAGGACAGAAAGGGAAATAGATCATATGGTCAAACCTCAAAAAGCATTAAAGATTATAACAGTATTACCAAAGTCATAAAGCAGGTTACATTTAACAAAAAAACAACGGCACAAAATAGTCAACCAAACCGGCCGACGACTGACGGTGACACCCCTGAACCACCGCGAGATGGGCGGACTGGATTAAACCCCCCACTCCTATTTTCAGACCAGATCTTTCTTCATTACTACATACAAAAAAAAAAATGAAAAATTTGGGAAAAGAAAGTCAATAGATAACTGGTTACTCCGTGTTTCGTGTCCTCATTCTCATTTTATTTATTAAATACAGTGAATTCAATTGAATTTCGGCCGACGACTGACGGTGACACCCCTGAACCACCGCGAGATGGGCGGACTGGATTAAACCCCCCACTCCTATTTTCAGACCAGATCTTTCTTCATTACTACATACAAAAAAAAAAAAAAATGAAAAATTTGGGAAAAGAAAGTCAATAGATAACTGGTTACTCCGTGTTTCGTGTCCTCATTCTCATTTTATTTATTAAATACAGTGAATTCAATTGAATTGAATTCAATTCAATTAAATCCAATCCTCTACCAAAGTTGATTCCCACCAGATTAGCTACGCGGTTTTATTAACAACTACAAATTGTACGCTCTCATCTCATCTCACTTTCCCAATTTTCTGAACTATAATCTGTTTCGATTGGTAGGCACTTTAGTTTATCAAATTCAAGATTCATTATATGATTATTAATATGTTTATTGTATTTTTTTCTTCCATTTTTGGTTTCAGTTGATTTGAGTAAAAGTATAAGTCGTAATAGTCCGTGCTTTACTGATTGCTTTGTTTTGGTCATCGATTAATTGGAATTTTGAAACTGAGTTTTGATCCTTTTCAATTTGTGAATAGTGGCGAGAACTTGGATATATACAATGGGAGGAGTGTGTTCTGGAGGGACGGTTAAGAAGAAGACGAATAATAAATCAGTGGAGGTTGAGCAGGAGAAGGCTTCAGGGTTTTCAGGAAAGCTCAAGCCAATGGGGAGTTTCGGAAAGAAGAAAAATGACGATTCTTACGCATATCCTGATGAAATGGATGGTTTTGAGAAGGGGCAGCCCAATCTATACGACTCCGGTGAGCTGTACTTGTCGATTTCAAGAGAATTAAAGCCATCAACCCCAGCTAGAACACCAGCAAACAAGGTATTTATAAACTGTATACAAAGATGTGTTTGTGTTCATTTTCCTTTTTTATAAAATTTTTGTGATGCGGTGTTAACATTTGTTTGATTTGATGCGCGGTGGAGAGTCTTGGAGCTTGCTTCTGAAGAGTTCATATGAGCGATGATGTGAATTTGTGCCGAGATAGGGATTTATCAAATGAATTGTGGATTTTCTTTTGGTTGTGCAGATCATTTATTGAAATTGAAAAGTTTTAAGAATTAAACTGAAACTGGAAGGATTTGATGTTAGTTTGCACTTGTGGTGCTGTGGTATGTAACGGGTAAATTAGAGGTTTCAAAGAGGAAAATCTCTGAAAATAGATGCATATCTTATTGGGCAGGTAAAAATTCTGGTGGTATGAACTATGAAATAATTTACATGAATAAATGGAAAAAATTGTGGCTAAGATCACGGTGCAGTAGTTGGTGAGATTGTCTAGATGAAAAGGAGGAGGAAGAGAAAGGATACGTGGATGCATTATAACAACTGGATTGACGAGGGAAAGGAGAAAAATTGTATTTCACATGAGGTGTAGTTTATCATTACTGCTGGAAGAACTTTGGGTAATTCCAGACGGTATTCAATTACAATTTGTAGTGTTTCTGTTTAACATGAAATGCACGAATAAAATCCAAGAAAATATATTCAGTGAGAGAGATGCTATTCTTCATAAACATGATTTGTCCTTCACATCATGGAACGTTGAAGTCAGAAACAAATGTGGTTCACAAACATTACCTAGCTTTATTTTCTGTTGGGAGCAGACCATTTGCAAAAGTGTTTGTATTTGCCGGGTATTCAGCAGTTCACAAGTATTTCCTTTATCTGATAGATAAATATGTATAATGTTACTATTTGAATAATGGTTGAGCATTTTATTAATCCCCTTCTTTTCCTGAGAAAGAACCAAGGAGAAAGATCTCTCCTGAAAGATGGCATCCTGATAATATGTTAAGGCAAGTTACTTATTGTGACAGGCACCTCAAGTGAGCTCATTTCTTGGGAAGGCTGGCATTGTGGGACTAGAGAAGGCAGTGGAAGTTCTAGATACACTAGGCAGCAGCATGACAAATCTGAACTCTGGCGGATTTACAACTGGTGTGGCTTCTAGGGGAAATCGAATATCTATACTGGCATTTGAAGTTGCCAATACCATTGTCAAAGGTGCAAACTTGTTGCAATCTCTTTCAGACGAAAATGTCCAGTTTCTGAAAAAGGAAGTTTTACATTCAGAAGGGATACAACAGTTGGTTTCAACAGACATGAATGAGCTTCTTAGTCTTGCAGCTTCCGACAAAAGGTGCTTACCCTGATATTTCATGCTATAGCCTGTTCTTGAATACAGAATCTCTCTCTGCTCTCTCTCTCTCTCTCCCCTCTTTTTTTCTTTTTATATAGTTCTTATTCTAAGAAATTGCATTTCAAGTTTTTTTTTTTTTTTTCTGTTAAATATTTCAATGTGTTCCCCCAATATGTAGGGAGGAATTTGATGTATTCTCTCGTGAAGTTATCAGATTTGGAAATCTGTGTAAAGACCCACAATGGCACAACCTTGATAGATTCTTTTCGAAGTAAGTTGGCCGACATTCATATATTAGGTAACTTATTGCTTTCTTTAGATATTGAAGGACATTCACTGAAATGGTTCCATGTTAGGTTGGATTCAGATCCTGACGTTTATAAACAACCAAGTGAAGAAGCAGAAATGACAATGCATGAATTATCCACTCTGTCTCAGCATACTTCTGTAAGTTCCATCCTATACCATTGATTTTAATTTGTAGATGCTGCATCCTATCCCTTTTACCACTTCATAATTATCCATTTTCAATGCATGCTTTATTATTTAATTGATAAAATATTTCTTGCTCCTATAAACCTGCAGTCTTTATGTCAAGCATTTCTACTAACATGTAATGTCATGTTCTAGACACACGTGATGGGTCTTAAATTCTATTTTTTGGTGTGTTTCTTTGGCCAGTAGTATCAGCTTTTGAACTGATCGCCTTGTGAGATAGAGCATTAACAAGGCACATAATGCATCTGACCTCCGGGAGAGGGAAGAGCTGTGTTTCTTCTTCTCCTCTCTCTCTCTCTCTCTCTCTCTTTTTTTTTCTGGGGGGAGGGAGGTGGTTTGGATCACAAATTTAATTTGTGGTATATAGTAGAGAATCAAGTATTCCTTTGTGTATGGTATATCTGTCATGTTTCCACTTTATATAGCTTGTTATTGCTATTTTGCAAATTGTCAATTGTTGTTATTTTGTTGACTACTTGAATGAGGATACTGTCTTCCAAGGTTTTTTTACATCTAAACTGGATGTAAAGTAATTCTCCCAGAAATTGGATCATGGATGATTGACGACACGAAAACTTTCATGAATAAAATAAAAATCGGTGGAAACTCTCTGAATTCAAAATCACCAACCATTTGCATTAACTATGAAAATATATAGACATTTTTTATTTTTCTGTCTAAACAATTGGAAGTCATAATTTCGTCTGTTAATAATGAGAGTTTACCTGGTGCATTGTCTGCAGGAATTGTATCACGAGTTGCATGTTTTGGACAGATTTGAACAGGATTATCGGCAGAAGCTGGAAGAAGTAGCTTCTTTACACCTCCCTCGAAAAGGTTGCATGTCGTGTTTTCCTTATAATGAAGTGTTTTTAAACTGATTTTTTTTTTATGGGTGGGTGGGGCACAAGGGGGGTTGGGGGATGGTGAATGGAATATCCTGTTCTTTTTACAGGTATTATAACTTACGTCCCTATAATTTAAGGTAGATGAACATTAAAAAATTTGTTATTGTCTCCTCACCAAAGTTGCATTGACAAGGACACACGACACAACACAGCATTTTTATCTAAAGTAGGACACGTAGGGACACATTGGTTTGAATTCTTCAAAATTTGAAATTTACATATTATATATTTTTATACTATTCAATAAAGGACAAGGCACGTGCCATATTGAAATTTTCCCGAGGAACATCCTAAAGTTTGTCTGTTGTGCAAGTTAGTTGTAGGCAAGTCTATCACATGTATTGAAACACAGTTTGCACATGAATGAAGCACTCACATTTATAACTCTTATGAATTTTGTGTTTTTAGGTTTCTACTTCTCAAGGTAGATTATCTTAATTGACAAATCAATCTTTTGTAACTGTAGGAGAGACTCTCACGATGTTGCAAAGTGAGGTAAAACATCAAAGAAAACTCGTAAGGAGCTTGAAAAAGAAATCTCTATGGTCCAAAAGTTTGGAGGAGGTACTCATTAGAATTGCTCTCTTACAATCGAATTATTATTATTTTTCTCGTACCCATGATACTGAAAGTATTTAGCAACTATTGTAAAACCACTTAGATGATAAGAATTATGACCATTACAATTTCTTGTGGTGATGTCCCTCAGCACTCAAAATTGGTTTGTTATTTTGTAGGTGATGGAGAAGCTTGTTGATGTAGTTACTTTCATTCATCAAGTTATTTCAGAAGCATTTGGAGATAATGGTATGGAATAATTACACTATTGTTGCTCTCTACTCTCACTTTACCCTTTCTTTTTCACGTGGGGAAGGTGGAATATGAGATGGAAATTAACTGCATGAGATGACATTGTGAAATGAAAATTGAATAACATAAGGTAATTGGAAAACATGAATGATCAATTTTACATTAAGCTCCTGTTTGGTAGAAATTAAAATTAAAATTTAATTTTAGTCAAAGTGAATAACTAATTTTAAACATGCATTCTGTGGGACCCACAACTTTTCAACCAAACATCTCATCAACTTTTATCAAAATCTACTAAAAATCTGATTTTAATCCCCACCCAATAGGAACTAAATGATGCATCTCCTTCTCGCTGCTATTTCATGAACAGCAAAGCTCCGATTGCTGTATCTATCACTGTTGTAATTAAGATTTCTAAGTACATAGTTTGCATAACATTTTTTCTTTTTCACACTGTTATCTCTCTAGATTTATAAATGAGCTCTTGGAAGAAAAATAAAAATCCTTTTTGTAGATTTACTCTTGCAGAGCATGCCATCATTTTCTTTTGAACAACCATTAAAAAAATTTACTCTTGTATCTGATAATTTATTTGTACTGTTTTCCAGAAGTCCTCCCTTTGTGCATGGGATTATATTCAAATCCACAATGCAAATCCTTTTTGGTTGATGAAAAAAAATCTTAACTTTAAATATAAATGGCTGTCATTAAATAATAAGGCAATGCAACGTCTTGGCACACTACAAGTTTATGAAGTTCCTCTGCAGTGATAGATTTGCTCCAAAATTGAGCATGCAGCTACTGTGATATGGTTCTTATTGATTTAAAAATATTACTAATTCTCATGTATCCTGTATTTTGAATCTTATTTACTGTAATTTTATATTTTATTAGAAGTGTGGTTCAGAAATGCATTTTCTTACTCCCATTTTGTGCAATAATGTCAGGGACGTCAGCTGGAAAGATGTCCGAAAACAAACCAGAAAGGCTAGGTGTTGCTGGTCTTGCTTTACACTATGCTAACATAATTACTCAAATTGACAACATTGTAAGTTTTACCACTTTATTTATTTATTAATGTTATACACGTTTTTGGAAACTTTCAGTGTGTTTATCTTGGTGGAATTTAATGTTATTTAGGCATCACGCCCTACCTCTCTTCCCCCTAATATGAGAGATACATTATATAATGGGTTGCCACCAACTGTCAAAGCTGCTCTTCGCTCCCAGTTACAGAAATTTGATACCAAAGAAGAGGTACGTTCTCAGGCCCTTTTTTCATAGTGTTATTCTTTAGTTATCCTTAATGCTTTGAAAAATTTTCGTTTCCTTTCTGTTGTTGCCTACATTCTTCTGCTCGTATATTATATACTTATATCGTATCTGTTTTTTGCTTCTTGTGCCTTGCGTTTCATAACCTCTCTGGATTTAGCTAGTTGATTATGCCTTTTGCAGCTCACAGTTCGTCAAATCAAAGCCGAGATGGAAAAAACTCTCCAATGGCTTGTTCCAGTAGCGACAGATACTACCAAGTATGTAATATTGATACGAATATCCTCTCTCTTAATATGAAAACTACACCGTGTTTTAAAGATGCTAAACTCTATTAGCCTTTGTCATTTTTCAGTACCTTCTTTTTACCGTTTCATTTTTGTCTAAATCTTGTGAGACTTTATATGCTCAAGTAGTAACTTTTCTTATGTTGGCAACTGAAAACAGAGCACATCAAGGGTTTGGATGGGTTGGAGAGTGGGCCAACACTGGGTCAGTCCCTCTCTCATCTCTCTTTTTCTTCTTTTCATGCTTAAGCATAAGCTTAGGCACGGACAAATTTATTTTCTGCAGAACTCCTCTGCACAATGCCATAATCCAGAAACTTATTATTGTTGGCTCTTTCTTGCAGTAACGAGTTTGGAAAGAAAACGAGCCCACAAAATAACCTGATTCGCTTGCAAACACTCTATCATGCTGACAAAAAGAAGGCCGACTCCTACATCCTTGACCTGGTGACTTGGCTTCACCATCTCATCAGCCTTGTAAGATATAGAGATAATGGATTTAAGGCTCTCCCAGCACGATCTCCATCTCGTAAGGGATCGAGTGTAAATGCAAAAACATTTAGCAATGACAATAAGAGTCACAGAATCCAACTTTCTCCCGAGGATAGAAATTTGTTGGAAGCGGTCATGAAAAGGAGAAACTTGTCCCCGGGACTAAGCAAAAGCAAAAGCCATGAATTCTTGACTGTGAAGAAGACTAAGAGTAAATTATGCGTAAGTAGGAGCACTGGGAGCTCTCCCCGGAGAGGATTGGAACCCCGCAAGGCTGATGTTCTGGACATATTAGACGGGTTAGATTCAACATTTGTAGCTCCTAGAGAAGATCTTAGATAAATCATTCATGATTCATTCTTTTATTTAATTATTATGACTCTGCGTGTTTATATGAATCTATGAGGTATCATATCATGTATATAGCCTTATCTATAATGGCATATTTTAGCACGATATTCATACGTGGGAATTTTGTAGTTTGATCAACCCGAGGAAAATATTGTTACTTTTGAGAGTAGGGATTTTTACTCATTTGGCATCTCCATTTGTGAAGTGAAGGGCTACTAACTTGTAATCCTTTGGCAAAATTTATAAATAATTTTTAAATTGTCAAATTTCATTTTTAATTACATATTTTATTCGATCCATAATTTTTATCTACTTTTTAACCACATTTTATAGGACCCATCAACTAATAATCTCAAAATATCTTGTCAAACATGAGCTTAATATGTTTCACTACTCATTAGCTGACCATCGAGCTAACTTGGGTATTAGGGTGTAGTTTCAGTCTTGTAATTTTTATATACAATGATTTTATACATATCTCTATATCTCGTATTAATATTTAAAAATAGGATTGAGTGTTGATTTCAACATATTGTGATGCAACATAACTTTTTGTGAAAATTAATTGACTTGGTGCTTTTTTAGCTATCGAAAGTCAAAACTCAATTTTGGATGGAAAACGATATCTTAGACTAGACATAATTAAAGTGGTTTTTTTAGTACATGAAAAGCACAATTTATCTCGTGCAAACTCAAAATTTTCACTTTTTATGAGGTCGGATCCAAATTTGTACTTTTAATTCTTCATTCTTTTTTTTTTTTTTTTTTCTCTTTTTGCTTTTAGAAGTGGCAGCAAATGGATATGTATACATTTTTCATTGAAAAATAAACCCTCAACATAATTTGATTTTGTCAATTTGCGCATAAGAACTCAACAATCAATAATCTTGTAGATTCGTGCGATTCAACTGGATTATTGATATTTGAATATTTATCTACTTTATCGTTGTATAAATTTATACCAAACATGGAAGCAACAATATGCCTTGATCTATTTTTCAAAATCTTGATTAGGTCAACAAGCATTCTTTTAATACTCCTAATGCCATCTAATCACCTACATTTCCACAATCATTATATTTTATTTCGAAATATGATCTAAGAAATTAAAATTAAATATGTTTTTAAGTCAGAGTTAGGATGAATCAAGGGTATGGTGGTGGTCATATATAATATATAATGGATTAGGAAATTATATTTATATCATAGATATGGATTAATCTTGGAAATTTTATGCTGAGTTTGTGTTTTTATATTCAACAAGGTCAATGATCTTCATGGCCAGCATTTACGATTAGTATACAAGTAATTTTATTTTTCAACTTTTTAATTTCTTTTTTTTTTACTTATTTTGGTTGGGGGAGTGAAGGAAGGAGGGGAGGGGCTGGGGGTGTTTTATAAAATTAAATTTTTTAATGGAATATTATTTATCAGATAAATCAGCTATAGCTATATATGTAACTTCAGAAAAAACTTCAAGCAAAGCAAAAGTATGTTGTAAACAATCATGGGCTACCCGATTGGCATCCCATCTAATAAATGAACAAACTAATAAAAGAAAAGACAACAATATTTAAGAAGGAAAAAAAAAATCTGTAAGAGCGGGTTAACGGGGTGGCAGGCTGCCCCAACCCACAAAAATGTCATTTTTGGCCAAAAAATTATGTTAGTTCAGCTCCAACATGAGTCCCAGTTATGTTAGGTATTTAATGTAATTGACAAGTCTATGAACAAAAGAGATTTAAATTGATATGTTGTAAAAGTCAATGAATAAAGTGCAATTAGTGAAAGTTGTATTATATTATGTTTAGGGTTCGAGAATGGAAAAGAAAGAAAAACGGCGCCGAAATATCGCTAGTTTGTCGCCAAGGTTTGGCTAGAGCGTCAGAAACAAAAATTGCGTCACCCGCATGTCGCTCGAGCGAAGCGCTCATCCCTCGCTCGAGCGACAATGTTGTCCGAGAATTTTTTAATTCATTTTTTAAAAGCTTTTTACTCAATCCATTCGTTCCTTAACTTAACATATAAATATCAAACGTCACGGAACAGTTTTTCCGAAAGTTGATCATTGAGCAAACACATTGTTTTTCATATTCTCTTCATCAGTTGTCTTTCAACATTCGTTATTCATATTGTGATCTGTTCTCGACGGTGAAAAACATCATATCCAATATCTAAATACCAAACTGCTGCTTCCTCCATATCTGTCAGAGTTCTGAAAATCAAGGAAATGTGACTAAAGTTCCAGTCATTGAAGAACGCGGTGTTCTTCACTAATCCACAGGAGATAAACGATTTCACAAAACTGGAAGTTACTGCAGGAGAGCTTTGAAAACTACAGTCGGGAGTTGGTGTAGGATCACAAAATCCAGAAGAACCTTGGGAATTACAGTCAGGAGGTCAGAAAGGTCGTATCGTCTTCTTGTCAGTGGACTGTAAGTTAAATCGTTTATAGTGAATTTTGACTGGCAAAGTGCCCAAAATTTTTACCCAGTTGGGATTTCTCCATGATCATACCGTGCATTATTTATTACTTTATTTACTGTTTTTATATTATGTGGTATTCAAACATAGAATAATTGAACCGATTACATAATTATCTAGTGATAATTAATTAGTGACTTGTTGTTAATTAATTATAATTTATTAATTCTGCATTTACATATAATCACCCCTCTTTAGGTGTAGTTTGGGTTGAACTTCGTATTTTCAATTGGTATCGGAGCCCTATTTTAATTCATGACCCTTAATTAATTCTAGATGAGTCAGTCCTTGTCCGTACCTTCGTTTTTCGACGGAAGCAACTATACGTATTGGAAAGTTCGAATGAGAGTTTTTCTTAAAGCATTGAATGAGCGTTCAAACTGGGTGGAATGTGCCTTCAAGTACTATTGTTGATGTAGTTATACCCACTGATATTTCACTCTGGACTAAAGATGATTTAGCTGAGTGTAACTGGAATAGTAAGGGTATTCATACCCTATTCATGGCTGTATCTGCTGAAGAATTTAGGAGAGTTTCGATGTGTGAAATTGCTAAAAAAGTTTGGGACAATTTAGAAACCACACACGAGGAAACTAAAATTGTTAAAAATTCTAAATTGCAGATGTGAACCTCTAGATTTGAAGGAATTAGAATAAAGGACGATGAATCGTTCGATGAATTCTATACGAAGCTGAATGACATAGTTAATTC
>CAIGRN010000078.1:0-12693 GCA_903798345.1 Fraxinus anomala | reverse complement strand
ATCACTTCAAGTTCTAAAAGAAAATGGTATAAAAATGAGTTAAAGTCAAAATCAAATAAGGGATTTTAATGAGTTAGTGGTATTCCCGCAGGCCATCTCGCAACTATAAAAATGTATGGGTTGGTAATTATATATGAAGAAGATTTGGGTATTGGCATAATTAAGGGAGGGAGCTTGCTATATGTACAGAAAAAACTTATACACACTTTGACAAAATGACACATGGTATCTTGTCATTGGATGTTGGCCTGCAAAAATAGATTTTACGGCCAATCATTTGCTGCCACCACTACAACTATAAACAAGTTGGACAAAAAATTATGTACAAGTAGATAAATCCTAAAGAAAGATAGAGGGGTCGACCATTAATAGTTTTAAGTCTTCAACTCAATACATCGGCTCACCATTTTAGAAGCCAAATCGGGAGGGAGAGAAAATGAGAAAGGACAGGGAAAAATGAATGAAGAAGAAAAAAAAGAGAGAAGAATGAGCTGCTGAACACGATTGAAGGAACTAGGAAGAAATCTTCAAGCTTGATTTCAATTTCGTTTGTTCAACTACAGGAGGTAAGAGAAATTTCAATTCAATAACGGTAATAAACTTGCTGGGGTTTTTATTTTGTTGATTCCATTTTTTTAAAGAGGACCAAAAAAATAAAAAATTACTATCGACGAAGCCAATTTGGGCAATCATCGGTGCTCGTCTAATACTGGCTTCGTCGGTGAGCGCGTCTGCAATCACCTCAATAGTTGTTATTGAATATGTTATCTCATAAATAATTGTGTAATTGAATGTGTTCTACATCTTTGAATTCAGACTAGAAATATGATCGGGTCATATTTATAATAAAATTAATTTATTTTGAAAAAGAAAGTTGAAAGATATTTGATTGTAAAAAATACAAGAATGAAATTAAATTACATAGTGAAGAATTGAAAATATGATAATAATATATGGGTTTGGAATTCCAATACGTATATCCCATAATGTAACATCCCAAATTTTCATAAATTTTAGAGTGTTACCAAAAACTCACTTTTTGTTACGTTAAATGCGGAATGATAAAAATTTATTTCTTTCATAAAAAAATATTTGGAATATCCATAAATTTAGCCGAACATGAAAATTGTATCTTTAAAAAAAAAATAACATAATTACTTAACTAATTAAATAACATGTATTTAAACAAATTAAAGTAACTAATAAATTGAAGACAGAAAAACTTAATGTTTTTATTTCTTTAAATCCTATTGGCGGCTTGCATCACCATCATTCCACAGTTCCAATATATTCGAACTAACCTGTAAATTTTTGTAAGGATGAGTATTTTAAAATATACAATAAGATACATGCAATTTTTATATATAATTATATAAAATAATAAAGTCTGCACTTCATACCACATTTCTTATGGAGTATATATATCTATAAACAAGCGAAACACACATCATTAGTCATTTTGATTTTCGATGGAGTTCACATTTCGTCATTAAAAACCCAATAGTCACATTTCGTTAAGTCGAGCCTGAATGTCCACAACAATTAATGCATATTTAATTGAATACATAAAAGTATAAGAAAAAGAACCACTTGCACGTTATGTATCTTACATTGATTTTGAAAGGTAGAAAAAGAATAAAATCTTACACGTAAAAATTTTCCTATTATTTTTATATATGTTTTCCTCTTTTTCTCTCTTTGTCTACCATGACTCCCTTTATTTTCTGTGGTGAAATAATGAGAATTCTTGCAATATTTATAGTTGAAATTCTCTATTGAGTTTGTGTCCAATTAGAATTGAAAAATTGTGTAATACAAAGAATCTAAATAAGAATTGATTTCGAATAATAGAATTATGATTATTATTAAACTTTATCACATTAAAATTACAATTAAACTCTATCCAAATCACAAAAAGATTTCCATTATCAAAATCAAATTAAAATTTATCCTAATCAAACTCATAATTATAAACCCACATCCCTGAGCTAAAAAGGAGGAAACAGATTGTAGATTATCAGTGTGTTTGGCACCTATTTTAATGAGAGTAGAAATTTTAGAATAGTAATTGATGGGAGAATGTGTAATGGAAAAGTGATGAAAATTTTTAGATTTATGTGTAATATTATTTTATTTGGAAAATGTGTGGTTTAAATGAAGAAAGAAAGAAAAAAATTAAATAAAATGGGTGCCAAACATGGGCATATTGATAAAATTCAATTTAAGGTACGATATTCTTATCTTGCCAAATTTATTACTTGTCAACGTACGTTTGCAAGAATTATCCAAACACTAATACTCAAATTTTCTTCTCTTCATTTATTTTGGTTACCATGGGTTCCCATTTATCATCAAATTAAATTGATCGTTTGACCAAGGGGATGTTACATACGATTTTTCCAAATGACACTGCACCAACGAGGTAGATTAAGAGCACGATGTTCTCAGCTTCTCGAGCATCCTAAGCACGGTTGGTGTAGGAAATCTACTCATACATGCACAACGAAATTTAATTTAATTTTTTTAAAAAATAGATCTCTTATCTCTACATTTTATTGGACCTATTGTGTTGAACGTAGACTAATTCTAAACTCCAATGGTGCTGCATATCACTATTCTGACAATAATGATGTCTAAGACATATAATAGTTTCATTGTATATTTTATTAAGGGAGGTTAACAAAAAGGACATTAGAAAGTAATCAAGACATAATCTAAGGTGCATCTCTTTTCCCTCTCAAGTACAGGACAACATAGCTATTATTGGTTTCTTGCTCTCCTAGGCTAAGTTGCAGAAGCAGATTGGGGGACAACCTAGTCTCGAAGAAGCAAGCCACTGTCTCTAGCTCCACAATCAAATCACAACATAGCAGTACTACAAATTGTATAGTAGAAATTTCTTGGATGCAAAATTTGCTGAAGGAACTAAAGAGTTCATCAAACCAAACCTCCCTTAATATGCTGCAATAACTTGAGCACGCGCTGTCAGCGAATCCTGTTCTAACAATCAAAAGGTACAACACATTGAACTAGATTTGCAAAGTCAAAAGGCATAACTACGCGATTTCTGTTCCTAAAAGAATTGAAGATGTTAATGATTTACCTCTTAATCATTCACAATAACAATCTGTTAACTGTTTAATCTAACATATCTTTTTCTGTATAGAAGATCAGGAGATGCTGGCATTAAGCCTCTGATGTAATTAGAAAAGAAAAGATTTGCAATGCATTAAAAATCATTCCCACAACAAAGAATCTGTTAAACCTCGAAATTCCTTCCAAGTCAATATCTGATGTGTATACAATTTTTCTTCCAGTTAAAATTGATGTATCTATCCTCGACAAATATGGAATACATAAATAATTAAATCCCTTTTCACCTGGTTTTTGGTTCATAATCATTATGTAGAAGAGATGGCCAAGCAGTCACCAAGAAGCGCTGGAACTGCTCTGCAGTCTTGTGTTTAAACACCTCTCCATACCGTCACTTAATAAACGAATTTGACTAACACTGGATAAAATAGCAATGTTCACCTTTATACTTCTACAAATGAAACTACAACATTAGCACTGAAACATTTAGAATCACATGAATTGAAGACACGAGATTATCATTTCCATTTGTTTAGAAGCACAAATAATGTTATATACACTGCATATGAATGAGAATAAATATCAAAAAGTGTGAAACAACAGTGATTTGTCTGAAGGAAATATCAATTGTGCAAACCAACTAATTTGATTATAATTTAGTAAAAAACTCTTTTATCTGAAACCCCTAGATCCTCTTGATTGATAGAGCTCCAACTTTCCTTTGGCCTCTGCCAACAATTTTTCGACATTTTCATCTTGGATCAAGGAGGCTTGCTTTGACGCCCATTCGAGCACAGTGAGTACCTCGGCTTGTGCAAGTTCTTCACTGTCTGGCACATTCAGAGCAATGTAACATAGCAGGATCAATGCACAACCTTGAACAATTTGCTCCCCAAAGTAGACTAGCTGAACTAGATGCTTTGCACCTCCTGCACTTATAATCGACTTGGAGTGATCTAGGTGCAGATAGTTATCCGTGCAAGCAAACTTTGTGAGCCCAATGCAAGCTTCTCTAAATACTTCAGGTTCTTGTTCATCAAGCAAATTTACTAATGGGCTTATAATCCTTGTTTCTGTTGCCCTGAAAGTCCTTGCCAAATTCCCAATAGCCTTAATGCATGGAACAAGCAGTTCCGAATCACCTAGTTCAATGATTCTCAGAATCTGATCGACAACAGCTTTGCAGGCAGGCGAATTAGGCTTGAATGCTGATCTTCTCAAATCAGCATCTTCTTCTGCTACTGCTGTAATCTCCATCAATGCCATAGCAGAATTGTACTGAACGTCTTTCGATCCTTTCTCCAGAAGGACAGCAAAGCACAATAAGGCTCTTGATTCAGTTATGCTTCTACAAACGGGCGAATTTCCTTTAGCGAGGTGCCAAAGGGCTCTTGCAGCCATTGCTTTCATATAGGCTTTGATTGCAGGGTCCTCCATTTCCCGAGCTTTATTACTCGCCCCAGAGAGAGAAAGACTTTGCTGATGCTGGTGATGGTTGCTAATAGAATTTAGCGTTGAACTGTCATTGCTTTTTGCAACATTATCCTTGTTTACTACATTGGCTTGACCCTTCAATGCCATGCTATTGGTAACAACGGTGTGCAACTGATTAAAAGGCTGCTTATTCCCTAAAGGATGCAGTATCTGACTCCTATCATCATCTAAATCATTCACCCTATTCGCACTGGTATCAGCATTGGCATTGGCATTGGCATTATTATTACTTGCCAAAACAACAGCCTGGAGCATTGAAGTTGCTTTGCTCACAACAGCATACTTGCTATGCTCCTGCACAGTCTCGAAAGCCAGATGCCCAACGAGCAATCGGATAATGTTATGCTGCACGAACAAATCTTGGCAATTGGGGTAATGAGCAACAAGCTCAGACACTGCCAAAGCAACCTCTGCTTGCACCTTCATTGAACCTTCTTTGAGGATTTTCCCAAAAACTGAGCACGTCCCGGCGTGAATCAGATGCTCAACGCTTTCGGGATCCCGCCCCAGAAGCCCAATTGCCCTCGCAGCATTCTCCTGACCATCCACTTTACCTTCCTTTACCAACTTCAACAGAGGGCCCACCCCGCCTTCCTCAATAATCAACTTCCCGTACCGATCGTTGTCCCGAGCCAGGGATACCAGTGAGGCCGCCGCATCGGATCGATCTTCCAATGACCCAGTATACAAAAACGCGATCTGCTCCCAAATAAAACACAAAATGGGCTCGTTGGCGGCGATCGGAGGAAGCCCAAGGTACCCATCATCGCGGTCTCCTGCTGAAGCTGAAACACGCAGAAGCCACGACACGTCGCCGATAGAATTCTCCAGTTGCGACGACATTTTGCGAAACGCCGCCGCCGGGATGATGGTGAAAACGCGCTTGACAAGGCCGTGGCCTCTGCACTTGAGGACAAGGGCCAACGCCTTGTCCAAAACCTGTGCAATATCATCAAGAATGCGGCGCGTGGGGCGCTCGTAGAGGTCGTTGCTAGCGCGTGCCGCCTGGCGTAGCAGCCCGGCAAGCTTGTCAGTCTTGGACTTGAGTTCGGCGCATTCTTGCTTGAATGAAGCAGCCTCATCTGCTGCCTTTATCACCTGGTCGGCTAACTGGATCGGTTTTGCCAAGATCTGCTTCACCAAGTCAGCCATTTATAACAGCAGATCCCCACAGCTGGAAGGAAAAAAACAATAAATTTCAAGAACCAAGGCTCAAGTTGACTCAATTTGGGAGATGGGTTTTACAGAAGATCGAGAAATTTGTATGGTGTTTTTTGAGGATTTTGTAAAATAGATATTTTGTTATTTACACTGAAGCGTTTGTCATTGATCCAATGGATTGGGGGTGGAAGAGTGGATGACTCAGACGGAGAAGTTGAACTTGGACATGGTCAAACGCATTTGTTATTCTTCTTTCTAGCTTTTTATTTATGGAAATTTAGCATATCTTTCGCTACCATTTTCTCAAATTCATTTTTAATTACACATTTCATATTACTCACGATTTTTAAAAATTTATCAATCAATATCAATTTTTATCAAAATTTATAAAAAATTCGGACACGAGAATCATATTTTGGAAAGCGCAATTCTAACATTTGAAATACAATTCATGCTAATCAGGTGATTTAGCAGTAAAATTATGCCATGTAACCTCTAAAGGACTCATCGAATTCATATTATCTTTAAGAATTTATGAATGGAAGTAACGTAAGTGATTGATGTAAATAAAAGTATAAAATTTAGCTTTGTTCGACTCTATTTAAATTAAGTCATTGTTTGGTGGTCCCAATTATTTTCGAAATATATTTTTCTCTTTTATGTTCAACTACATAGTTTTTAATAAAATAATATTATACGCAAATTTAAAATTGTTCTTTATTTTTTAATCGCACATTCTCCATCAAAATATTATTTTAAAATTCATTTTCATTTAAAAAATGGGGCTTAAACATGATTTAAAACTATTTATTTCTTATACCAATTTTCAATTATAAATTCACACAATAAAATATTCTACATATAAATAATTTTTTAAAACTTTTTTAATCACACTATTCAAAATTTCTTTTTATAATGGTTATCAAACAATGGCTTAACAATTAAGGTGAAACAAAATTAAAAAAGAGTTTCCAAAATGAAATTTCACAAAACAAATGGGTGAACAATATAATTTTTACAAAATTAAAAAATAAATAAATAATTTTTTTCGAAATAATCAATGGGTGACATCTTAACCAACGTCATCCTAACATTAGGCCACGTTGTTAGAATTGGGCATAAAAGTCTATTGTATTGACTACTTTTGTTCCAGTACCAGCACATGCCAACTACTTCTTTCAATCGTATCTTTCTTTTCTACAACTGTGTATTCAATTTTATTAAGTTCGTGTTTGGTTTGGATATTAAAAATTAAATTTTTTATTAAGTTCGTGTTTGGTCTGGATATTAAAAATTAAAATTTTTAATAACTTTTTATGAAAGTCAATAAAATTTGTGAATGAAAAATTAATAAAATTTGTGATTTCATAAAATATATGATTAAAATAAATTTTAATAAATTGGGACAAAACAAAGACTAGCTGCTTTAGTTAACTTCAATCTTTAATTTCTTTCTCAATTTTCGTGTAAAATGAATATTGTTGCAATATGCAATCATGATGGAATCGACAAATAAATTAAATTGACTTTATAGGTTTGAATTACTTTTCTTGTGTTCCCGTAATATCAAAAGTCTACAAATAATTTGTTCCAAAAGACTTCTGCCCTTATCATAAAGGAATCAACGAACACAACATTTGTTTTGTAAACTATATTTGCAGAATTTAAAAAGTTGTAAGAAATCGAAGCATACTAGAACATAAGTTTCAAATTATGATACTTACTTAAAATGATAAATTTCATGATTTTTTGAATAGTTGAATTACTTCATTTTTCAAAACTCTAAATCTATAATTTTCTTACACTCCAATAGTTTCAATCCCAATCACAATAGAAGGGAATTATTAGCCACAGCTTAAGTGCCAATTTTTGTGATGTCAATTTGTGGTGCTAGATACCTTTCAATTTTGGTGATATTTTCCATACAAAATTCACCATATTGCAATCTATCCTTCTCCATTTTTCTTAACGCAGTGAATTGGTGGTTATGTGAGAAGTTAAGGGAGCCTATGGGGAGTTGAACTTTTGAATTCTAAGTCCAAACTATTCAACCAGCCCACTTTATTGTCTTGTAGGTCGGATCACCCCGCATGAACGTCCCATTACTCGTATTTTTCAACATCTCCCACTTGCATATGATGAGCTTGACCTGAACCACAAGTGATAATAAATATCACATGTTAGATCTTTCTCAAGGTCTATCTCACAAAAATTTATAATGCAAATTTGATTGTGCGATCAGCGAGTATATTAGAGCTCACAATACTATAGACCTGTTAGGGACATATAATAGCCTTACTAGAAGAACATCAAATCTCACCATACCCCAAACCCATTTTTCATTATTAATTCAAGTATTTTCGATCCATTGATTATTTATTGAACATACTTGAACCCATATCGTATCATTGTATTTACACTTGTGTTCTATACCCTAAATGGTTAAACACGATTGTCTGGCCGATGAATATAAATATAAATATTGGTCAAAATAATTTTCATTTCCTACTTGAATCCTTCAAATTTAAATTAGTTGCTTTTTTAGATGTCTCATCAAATTGAATCAATCATAGTCATTTGCAACATGTTAAAGTAGCAACACTGAAATAAAATTTCAAATAGTCAAAAGTCAAAAGAGTATTTATGAGGTTATATAAACCTCAAGGTTTTACACAATGAAGAAGTAGAGATTCATTCACTCATTTACCTAGTATTGATCATCAAAGCGCGCGTAATATGAAACACGTGCTATAGTGTTTTCTCCATTTTTTAAGGCATATGTCATATTCTTATAAATAAGTAATAATGTACAAATCATAGTTAAGGTATTCCCCGATACCTAACTTGAGTTCTCGTTATATTTATTCCTCTAGACAATCTTCAATCAAGAACTCGATCTAGCTATAAAACAAGTCTAAAAGATAGAAAAATCCTTACCAATCAATTATTGTAATCTCATCTTGATATCTCATCAAGATGATTGGATCATGTACATAACAGGATCACTGTATCTCATTTTAGCACACTAAAAAATGTCTAAGGAGATTGTTGGTCCAATCTCAACATACTTTATATGTACATGCAAATCATTATCTCGTAATTCCAATAATAAATTACGCATGAACTCAAAATTGATCATCTATATGAATATAAAAAATTCAAGCAAGAGTTTGCTAATATACTAAGTATCATATTCTATGCAATTCTAGAGATTCGATATTATTAACAAGTATATCTCTAGATATCTTCATAGTATGATCATTACATATCATCATTTACGTAGATATATCGCAAAAACACTTTCTTTGCTAATGTCTTTCACAGAAATAACATCAAGTGTTTGTACATCATAACATACTTTTAACACCTAACCGTATTAAATACGGTCATTTGGATATTTTTTTGTGCTCTTATGGAACCTTTAGAAATTTATGAAGACTCATATGGTCGGTAGCCTTTCGATATAAGATTATTAACAGGATAACAATTATATAGTTAAATATTCTAGAGTTTTTATTGTATAAAACTCTTGTGACAGAGTAAGAAGATTAGAATAATCTTTTTAACACAAAACGTACAATTTGCTAAACCCATATCCTTCGTTTCAAAGATTGAGGGCAACCATTTCAAAATGGTCTTAATATACTCCTTCTCATACTAAGTCAATAAAATGTCATCAATATCAAAATTAGAATTACAACATACTAATTGACCTTTACATAAACACAGTAATCTTCGACCACATGGGAAATTTTTTACGAGATTTAAATCATGTTAAAAACTTAAGTACCACTGTCAAGATGATTGTATTAGGTCAGGAGTGTAACTATAAATCTACCATAATACTAAAGAAGCCTTCACCATGAAATTTACAAATCAATTCATCTAGATCTTTTCAATCAATTCTCAATTGAGAATGAAAATACAGTCTCCAAATCTATTTTGTGTAATCTAAACTTTAACACACTCTTATGGCTAGTGTCGACGTATAGAAGTGAATCTTCTGCTGAGAAAAAAGTTCATCTAACTCAATATACTCATTTTGAGTATAACCCTTCACCAAAAGAAAGAAAAAAAAAGAGCTTTATCTAATCTAAACTCATTAGTCTTCTACTTAATTTTCAATAACCTGAATATTCTAAATAAACTTAATGACCAATTCAAATTCCGACATATTCTAGGTTAGGTTGGAATTCTATATTCCACATATATACTTCCATCACTTTCCTCATTATTTCTCTTTGTACTCATATAAGTAAATGACTGAATTATTGAAAATAAATTGCTTCCACTTCAATAAGAATTTTAAAACAACTCATTTGTAGTCAAAATTGATTCATCAATATAAATAATATTAATTTCAATAATATTCTTAAAAAGTTTCCCCCTTACTAGAAAAAAATGTCAAATATCACGTTTTATAATTCAATATCCACAAAAAAATTCACTTATGAACAAGTACTCTTTGGACTGTCACGTGTATCTCATAGATGTACATCTCATTTTTAATAGACTCATATTCCTAAATTCATTATCAAGAACTTACATAGTTGATTATGAGTCTAAGATAACTCATATTTGGTTATCTAAAACTTATATATTCTGAAAGTTAATTTAAGAGAACTCCATTAAGTAATACATTGCAGTTAACTAATACTCTTCCCAAAAGAAAATACGTATATTTGACTGCATTATCTCAAGTCTCATAACATTTAGTAATATTCCATTATTTTTTCCCGATAGACCATATATTTATTGGTGATCAAGGAATAGTCAACGCAATAAGAATTTTCCTTTCATTGCCTACATTATTGATCTCTCGTGATAAAGATTCACGCTATCAAATAGTTCTCAAATTCTTCACTTCTATAATCTAATTTTGTACTCCCTTTCAATACAGTCTAAATTAATATAATATCTTTAACTTATGAAAATCATGGGTACAACTGAAAGCTTGAATTCATCTATAAATGTAATGAAAATATAAAATTTCATCTCTATCTTGCAAAGAAATTTGGATGAATTTACTCCGTGAAAGTTTAGCTCTTATAGCTTTGAATGATTTTTTCAATTCAAAACTCCAAAAAATTGCACAAATATCCAGAACCATAAATAAACACCACCATTGTGAGTACGAACAGAACTACCACATATAAGTTCAAGTAAAATATCACTCTTAGATGAACAACAACTATAATCAAATTAAGTGAAATTTTTGATACTATCTTTAATATCAAATAGGAGGTCGATTTCTCCACTCTTAGATGAACAACAATGATTTAGTGATCTTAGAGAGGTCCTTGATGAAATGACGATCAAATTCGACATGATCAAGGAAACTGTGAACACCTTTAACTCCGGTAGGTGGTGGTAATTTCTCAATAACATGAATCTTTGCCTTATCAACATCTATACCCTTTGCTAAAATTCGATATCCCAACACGATGTCTTCTTGTACCATGAAGGGACAATTTTCCTAGTTTAGTACTAGATTAGTTTCCTTACATTGTTGTAAGACTAAGTTTATGTGATCCAGCCACTCATCAAACGAAGATCCGAAAGTTGAGAAATCATCCTTAAAGACTTTTATGAAATTTTCCACCATATCAGAGAAAATGTCCATTTTGCAATACTGAAATGTAGCAGGAGCATTGCATAGACCAAACGACATAATGCGGTAAACAAATGTACCATAAGAATAGTTAAAAGTAGTCTTCTCTTTATCCTCGGGCGCTATCAGAATCTGATTATAACCGGAATATCCTTCAAGGAAGCACTAATAGGATTGACATGCTAACCTCACTAACATCTGATCAATAAATGGAAGGAAAAAGTGATCATTCCGAGTAGCAGTGTAGAGTTTGAGATAATCAATGCAAACTCTCCATCCTGTAACAATTCTGGTGGGAATTAATTCATTATTCTCATTTCGTACTACTGTGATACCCCTTTTTTGGGCACAACCTGAACAAGATTGATCCATGAACTGTCTGATATAGGATTGATGATTCCTTCATCCAAAAGATTCAACACCTCTGCTCTGATTATCTCCTTCATATTTGAATTAATTATCCTCTTGCTATCTATATTTGGTCAAAAATTATCCTCTATGAGAACTTTATGCATGCAAAGTGTAGGGCTGATCCCTTTGATGCCAGCAATAGTCCATCCAATAGCTGTATTATTTTCTCTAAGCACAAGCAACAATCTTTCTTCCTCAATCTTACTAATATAATTTAAAATAATAACAGGCAATGTAGAAGATTCTCCCAATAGGCATAACGAAGATGAGATGGTAACTGATTGAGCTCTAACCTTGGAGTCTGTAGAATGGATGGTAATTGTAGGAGCTTTGCCCAACTCCTCAAAGTGTGGTATGCGTTTATATAGAGGATTAGCTTCAAGACATTTTGGACATATCTCATTTTCATTAGAATCAGAATGAGTGGATTGAGAATGTACAATGCACGCCTAGTATGGATCAGATGGATTATGCAAGTGGAAGGTGTCATGAACTACCTTGTTAATCACATCGATTTGAAAGCAACCGTCTGACTCTATTGGATATTTTATGGCTTTGAACATAGTAAATGCGACCAGCTCTTCATCAAGCCTCATAATTAGCCGACCTTTTTGCATTTCAATAAGTGCTTTTCCAGTGGCTAGAAATAGTCGACCCAAGATAAGTGGAACATTCCTTCCTATCTTCTTCCATGTTAAGAACAAGAAAATCAACTAGAAAGATGAATTTTTCCACTTTCAACAAGACATCTTCAATGATTCATCTTGAATGCATGATAGATCGATCTGCTAGTTGTGGAGTTACTGTAGTTGCTTTAGCCTTTCCTAAACCTAGTTTCCTAAAAACAGATAGTAGCATCAAGTTAATGCTTGCACTTAAATCACACAAAGCTTTATCAAAATTGGAGGTCTGTTTCTCCACTT
>CAIGRN010000074.1:0-15858 GCA_903798345.1 Fraxinus anomala | reverse complement strand
AAGACGGCGATTCAAGAATGTCAAGGATCAATTGGAGGTGAAGAGAAGCCAACGAGATGAAAAATTGTTGAAAAGAATTAAAATACGCGCTTATAGGCTTGCAGGCCATGTGTATACTCATTAGACTGAGTCTATTGTGTGTACGCACCAAATAAACTATGTGTACATATAGTTCTATTTCGGGAAAATTGTGTTTCCTTATTTTTTTTTTTAGAAAACTTTTGATCTGCAATCTTTTGACGCTCTATATCTACCATAAGCCATTCTAAACATGGAGAACCTTCTTAGACCTAAAAAAATCATAGATCCTAATCAATTTGGAGGCAAAGAACAAGGCTAACAACATGAAATCAAATCGAATTGCATAGGATATAGAAGATTCTTCATCCAGATTCAAGATTCACGTCAATAACGTGGAAAATTCCTAATTCTTTATTATTTCTTCTTTCCAGGTGATGTTCTTTTGTAATTTAATTCTAAACATGTTAGGCTAGTTTTTCAATTGTATTGAATGAGTGTTTGAACTCTATTTTCATTTGTATCAATTCAAGACGTTAATTTAGAAAGTTCTATGTTGTTTGATTGATTTTTCATACTCATTAGACTATTTGATTGTTTGCCCATCAATTGAATATTTAGTTACTTGTTGTAGTGTTGGAATACTCACAATAAGTTTAGAAAGCAGTAAAATCAACATGTGTAGTTAGAATTAAGAATAATCTCTCTTACACATGCAATTTTATTAATAATCTAAACTAAATGAATGACTTTCATATGAATTCGAACTAGAAATATGATCATCTCGTGTTAGTCATATGTTTGTGTATCTTGGAAAAGAGCATTTAATATATTAGTTTTATCGATTCTCAAAATTGCATGAATTGAATAGATTATTTATTGATAATTGAAATAGATGGAAATATAAATAACAAAACTCAATTCTCTTTTGATGTTACTACACTTTGAATTTAATAAAAACTATTGAACTACAAATTAGACATTATTTATCGTGAGAATGATACTTTTAACTTACAATTTTTATTACTTGTACAACGATCACGTATGCTTTCAAGTTTCACGCGAACAAGTTTTTTGCGCCTTTGGCGGTGAATAACAGATTTCATTTTAGTTTAGTAATTTATATTAAGTTCTTTTATTTTTTATTTTATTTTTTTGGATTTTGTTCTTTTTAGGCTTTAATTGAGATACCCAATCTTCTTGTATTTCACTCTAAGCAAGTCTTTACCAGCTTATGCAAGATTATATGAGATCGATCTAGCTCCATTAGACCCCAAGATCGAAAGAACATTTAGACATTGTAGAAGAGAATAAAGAGAAATAAGGGTAATGACTGAGAATCAAAATCAAAATTAAATTCAGGATTCGATTCAACAATCACCACCAAATCCACAAATCCGACCAGATGTCATGGACCTTTTCCAGATTCATCATGACATCAGGCTCTGCGGGAAGGCTACGGAGAATCCTCATGAATACATATAGGCTTTTATCATGATGTGTGAAGTGATCAACCATGAGGGAATGTTGGGAGATGCATTTCGAATGAATCTATTCATTCACACTCACACTCTGAAGGAGGCCGCAAAAGCCTGGATGCTTTCTCAACCTCCTAGAAGCATACAGTCATGGAAAGACAAGGTTCGAAAATTCACCATGAACAACTCGAGTTCATCAAATCCAGAATGAAATACATACATTTAAATAGAAGGACCTCGATGGCTATCCAAAAGTGTGGAAATGGTACAAGAGTTTGTACAGGAAGTGTCTCAATCTAGACATTTCTAAGGAAGCTCAAGTGTACCTCTTCCATTAAGGTATACATCAGGAGTTCAAAAGCATGGTAGATGCTTCAACGGGAGGATCGATAATGACTATAAACATGGACAATGCTTATGAGCTATATGAGAGAATTGCAGAAAATCAATCAATGTGGCCAAATGGGGGAAGTCCAAAGGAAAACAACTGGTGTACATAAATGTAGATGCAGTGACAACGTTGGCAGCACAGATAGAATCAATAACGAGAAAGCTTGACACTTTGTGCGCGAGTTATGGGGCAGATCACATCACTACAAGCTACCCTTTGGCTTCTACTCACATGGGTCTGCCAGTCGATGTCAGTTATATACAAAACTTTTAGAGGCAATAGAACTATCTCAACATTTACCATCCAGAATGGAACAAACAGCCAAACTCCTCAATGGCTAATCATCAAGGGCAAAGTTATTAGAATATACCACCAGGGTTTCAACAGCAGCAGTAACATCAGTAAGAGCTAAGGTCGTTGCAAGAAGATTTGCTATCTCAATACATCACAAAGACTGGGACCAATTTCTAGAATCAACTGGTTTCTATTAAGAATTTGGAACATCGGGTGGGAAGATAGCAGCTGTAATAACCAATAGACCACCAGGTACATTGCCGAGTGACACAGAGAAGAGCCCAATATCCAGAATCAATAGGCTTCTATTAAGAATTAGGAATAATCTCTCTCACACATGCAATCTTATTGATAATTTGCTTGATCACCAATTAAGTAGTTAGTTACTTGTTGTAATGTAGGAATACTCACAATAAGTCTAGAACAGTGTGAAATCGACATGTGTAATTAGAATTAGGAATAATCTCTACCGCACATGCAATCTTATTGATAATCTAAATTAAATGCATGACTTTCATATGAATTCGAACTAGGAATATGATCGTCTTGTGTTAGTCATATGTTGACGTATCTTTAAAAAGAGTATTTAACATATTAGCTTTATTGGTTGTAAAAAATACATGAATTGATTAGATTAATTATTGTGAATTGAGATAGATGAAAATAGTGGGATACATGAATCCAGTACAAGCATTCACGTAGATGGAACATCCTATTTATTTGCTTTCTTAGAGTAGAAATTAGTATGAATAACAAAATCTAATTCTCTTTTGATGTTACTACACTTCGAATTTGATAAAAATTATTAAACTACAAATTAGACATTATGCCTCGTGAGAACGATACCCTTAATTCACAATTCTTATTACTTTTATAACGATCACATATGCTTGCGGGTTTCATGCGAACATGGCAGATTGAGATTGGCTTCTAAGCAGTTTCTGGATAATAGAAGTAGCAATTTTGTAGTTAAGAATTCCTGGATTAAAAAAAAAATTTGAAAGGGGAAATTAGGGTTAGGGTTTGGAGAGTTTAGATTTTACAAACGTAAATCCCATGCACTAATAAAAGAGAATTTTTTTTTTTTTCTTTTTTTTTTTTGGATAACTGAAGCTAAAAAAATGGAAAATGAAAAATTGCCCCCATGCAAGATCGAACTACAGACCTTCAGTTTACAAGACTGACGCTTTACCACTGAGCTATAGGGGCATTTTTTTGCTGATTTGACATCATTTTTTCAAAATTTTTAATTTTCCAATAAAAAAATAATCCTCCTAAGCTACATCGAAGGCACACTGGGAATGCAGATAATTATGAGTCAAGTGAAATATGTGGATAAAGAGTGATTTACTTTTAACAAGTATTATTTTGGTACATATTTTTAGCATGTTTGAAGAGCTTTTTGTTAATTCAAGCCCTGAACTACAGATTTTTTAAATAAATGTAAAATAAATCCTTTCTTTTTTTCATCTAAATAATAAATCTCTGTTTGACAACCATTATTTTGATAAAATAGAGTTTTGAATAATAATTTTTTAGAAAATATACATTTAAAAAATAGAAAATAAAATTTAAATTTACGCACAAAATATTTTATTATATAAATGCTTAATTGAAAATGGTTATAAGAATTAAAGAGTTGAAATAATGGTTATTAAGCCGAGGCTAACTTTTTTATACCTGGTTATAGATCCAATTTATCAACTAAAATGTTGCTTATAGTGAACTCCAAAATCATAAGAGTCAAGTAATAAAATCTCTTGAAACTTCAACGACTATATCAAGTTTTGTTAACCTTTAAGTTCCCTTATTTCATTCGACAATTAAACTCTATGGAGAGTATTAATTGACCCAAGATCTCATTCATTCATCGTAAGTCTTACATATCAAATAGAAATTCACTTTTGTGGACATTTCAAACCACAGTATACACCACATTGGCATTGTTAACTTCAAAACAAGAGATCCACACAAGTACCATAAGAAAATTTGATGAAGGTACAAATTTAAAATGTGAACTTACATATCCCTATTTCTTACTACTATGACATTGATTATATGACAAGTTCAAAACCAGCACCATAAGCAAAGACGACTCAAAAAAGATCTTTCTCAAACAGGAAAATGCAATAACTGAAGTGCAAATAAGTTGAATCAGAAAAAAGTAACTACGAATCAAAAGAAGCTCCGCCTTGGTCTTTCCTCAGCAACATTCACTCGAATCGCCCTTCCATCCAAATTCTGCAGTACAAATTACACTAGAGGTCAGAAGCAGAGAGACGCTATTTTAACTATCACGTCGTTCTTTCAAACATGTGAATTGGTGATAAATCAAAGAAAAAATATACTCCGTTGACCTGTTTAGTAAGGTGGATTAGACGTTAATGGAATGTATTACATAAGAAAAAGGTAAAAATATTATCTATTATAGTAATGCCACACATGCACCTTGAGTATTAGAACTTCTTAAAATTTAAATTCCTTTCTTCCTCAAAGATGTTAGAGGTCACTTGCTCAATGTTTCATTTCCTAGTCTCTTTTGCGCTCGCTATAGTAGAAAGATCTCAAATTAGCGGAGTCCCCAATTATATATAACTAAAGGCAACACAAGCAGAAGTTTTTTCAGGTAAATTGAAATTATTGAAGAGTTCCACTGGCTTCAAAACAAAAGGTCGGTAGCTAGAAATGTGAAATTAATTCAAATTCATATCCACTTGTTTGTATCTAAGTTCCATTTAATCACAAGAGTAGACTGAAATTTACAACTATCACAATAGTCGAATTTAAATCAACTTTAATAGGCAAAATCAAGTTCCAAAACAATATTTAACAAAATTTTGCAGTTACAAAAATGCCCAAAAATATTTGCTGATTTTAATTTGGCACTTGAGTTTGCTTGTTAAGGTTGGTTTTTACACATTTAACATTCCATATCAGATAATTAACAATTTGATATGTTAAGATTGGCTGTACGCAAGTGCTTAAGTACTCTCTAATATGAATATTTGGTTTAGTTATTGAATATCACAAAATATAACGATTCTGATTAATTTTATTTATGGCATAGGTTTCCCTTACATTTAACTCGAGCAGAAGTTACTATTGATCTCCAGCAAAATTTATTTTAGTTCTAAGCATCAAATTTGGTTACAAGATAACTGAAAGTCAAATAAAGGAATAGCATGGCCATATTAATTACCTGTCCATCAAGGGCAGCTATAGCGTCATTCAATTCTGTCTCGCTTGACATTGTCACGAAACCAAATCCACGTGAACGGCCACTCTCCCGATCAAATACTACCTTCGCATCAACCACCTTGCCATGCTCGCTGAATACCTGCTCCAATCGAGCATTATCCACTTGCCATGGTAGATTACCAACATAAATTCTGAAGGAAGGCTCGAACACTCTGGGAGGTCTTTCTAGTCGTGAACCTCTTGGAGCAGCCTTATTTACAGTTAAAAGCCTTCCATTTATATCCTGGGGTAATAGTTTATTTGGAATCAGGTAATGTACATTTCTGGAGCTTGCACTTTAGAGCAAGAAAGTGTACCAGAAATCAGGATAATTAAGAAGGGAAAATTTCCCCATTGGTACAAACTATTGTTCAAATAACAAGTTGGTCCCCAATCTTTAATTGATTTGCACAATCAGTCCCCAATACATCCAATCCTTCGTTAAATTATCATGGGACTCTAATGGAAGCATGGCTCACTTGAAGCTTTAAGGAACCAACCCAACTTGGGAATCAAAATCTACTCAAATAAACTGGACAAGCAATGGCCACGTGACAAATTAATAGAGAATTGTATTGTTTCCATCATTGGGGACTGTCTGTGCAACTATAACAAACAGTTATTTCGTTTCCTGCTCTTTTATTGAAGGTTAGGGACCAACTTGCAACTGCAGCAATAGGTTTGGGACAATGGAGCGCATTTTTCCCAATTAAGACATTATGCATAAGAACTAAAATATGAATCTGACGAGCTTAATGTCCGTGATGTCTAAAGTAAAATACTGGCTAGAGCTATATGTACACACAATGGATACTAGGAGAAAAACCCTTGATTAAGGAGCGAAAATTGACGATAATGTTTTCCAACATGAGAAAATATAATTTGAAAATAATATATACATCCAGGAGGTTTATTATCACTGCAATTATAAAGCCTTGGGCTCTTTGTAGACTTCATTGGCAAAAAACAGATCAACACTTTACATGAAATACAGACCCCCCACACATGCGCGCACACACACACACACACAAAAGAAAGAAATAAAAAATAATGAAGTAATAACAGTAATATAATAAAATGGAAATCTATTTCTACTCCACCCTCTTCTTAGTGAATATGCCATGGGATTCAGCTATGGACTCCTAAAAGAGTCGTGAAGAAGACATCACCGACTTTGGCTCTAAGATCATTTCCAGATTTTTTCTTATGCAACCACCTAGAATCCATACACCACCACTATTCAAGAGTCCATGAGAATTCCTCATAATTAATTTATGGAATTATCTAGAATCACCGACTTTTGTGTAGAAGAAGCAGCCACCGACTTCAATGCCTATATATATATGTGCTCAGTAGTGTGTGAGAGAAGTGAGAAGTGTATAAGGTGAGAATGAATTGAGAGAAAGTGGAGATATAGATACAGCTGTGTGTATGTTAGAGAGAGAAATTTTCATTTGAGTGGATAAAACATTAGATAGTGGTCCTTGTTGAGTGTGTGTCCAAAATTGTAAAATTCCATTTCATAAATAAAATTATTTCCTTAGTTTTCCAAACTCATCAATTTAGTATCAGAGTGAGGCACTCGCAGACGGATATTTGAGCTTCGGGTGTTCGTGCACAAAGGGAGATTATGAATCTTTTGTAAAGCTTGCTAGATGACGAAGAGGTTGGCCAGAGCAATCTTCATTGGTCAATCTCGAAAATTTGCGACCGACCAAGAAGCATTAACTAAGCAAATGTTAAGGGTCTCGATAGAAAAAAAAAAAAGAAAAAGAAACAGCACTATATAGTTATAAAGGAAGAGGTCAACTCCGTCTACAAAATAATAAAAAACTAAAAGAAAATAAAAAAGAAGGTGGTTCTATGACAAGGGGAGCCAAACATAGTCGTGACAAGAGAGGTCGGTCAACTAATGGATTTCAACGAACTAATGGCTCGTGTTTTGTATGTCACAAACAAGGCCATTAGAAGGCTATATAGCAACCTTCAACGAGCAAGAGAAATATAATAGTGAAGAAGAATGGGATGCTGTGACATCCACAACAGTAATTGAACAGCTAAAAAAAAAAAAAACAAATTTGAGTATAAAGGATGAATCAGAATTCGTTGTGGTTCTTCCTGAACAATTTGATTGCGAAGATGATTGGATCGATAACTCAAGAGATGATATTGTGATTGATAAAGCGTACTCTTGGTGGACTCCGCTGAGGGAGGAATTAACAAACTTCAAAGAAGTGTTGAAAAAGCATATTCTTGGCAGACACCGCAAAGGGTGAAGTTGCTAAATTCAAAGGAAATAGAAGACAAATTACAAGAGGAGATCACGGAAGCACAACGAAGAGTCGAGGGATCTAAAGATTTATAGGTATCAAATGGTAAAATAGAGATTACAAGAGCAACACAAATTCCAGAGCAAAATGATGTGGACCAGAAAATACTAATGGGGGATTGAAGGAGTCAACAAGATATTGAGGTACGTCAAAATTCACAATCACTAGTCAAGAAGTTGAGTAGACATGAGAAATCAAGTACCAAGTACTCTAATCTAAAAATCGATGAAGAGGAAAGCATGAAAGAGTCAAATATATTTAAAGTCGCCAATGCATTGAATAAAGGATTGGACGATTTGAAATTGGTCGAGTTTCAGGCAAAGCTGGAGAGACTAAAAAGAAAAGAGTCAAAATGAAAAATCGGTACTGAAAGGGAGAATTGAAGAAGACATCGCCGACTTCAGCTCTAAGATCATTTCCAGATTTTTTCTTATCCAACCACCTAGAGAAACCTAGAAGAATCCATACACCACCACTATTCGAGAGTCCATGAGAATTCCTTATAATTAATTTATGGAAGTATCTAGAATCACCGACTTTTGTGTAGAAGAAAAAGCCACTGACTTCAATGCCTATATATATCTGTGCTTAGTTACATTTTGTGTGTATTAGTGTGTGAGAGAAGTTAGAAGTGTGTAAGGTGAGAATGAATTGAGAGAAAGTGGAGATATAGATACAGCCGTGTAATTGTTAGAGAGAAAAAATTTCATTTAAGTGGATAAAATATTAGATAGTGGTCCTTGTTGAGTGTCTGTCCAAAATTGTAAAATTCCATTTCATAAATAAAATTATTTCCTTTGTGTTCCAAACTCAACAGATTATGAGTTTGCTACGGTTGAGTAAAAACTCCCCTTCAACAGTTAATACCATCACAATAGCATTCCAGTAAGCCAATGTAAACTTGGGATACAACAATAAATTAACAGAGTGCATAAAGCAAGAATCTACTCAAATGCATTTGATTCCCTGTCCATAGTCTCCCTCCTCTTTTCAGGTCATTTTAAAAAAAAAGTCCACGCGACCATAATACACTCAGAACATAATGCAAGAACCTTAAATTTATCATTTCAGAACTGATTAAAGCTATATTTTCACACAAAAAGCCTAAGAATATCACTAAAAAACTGGAATTACTCCATCTTACACAGAAGTTTATTCAAGAATTCACTTATTCAACATAAAAAACTCATTCAGTCTGCACATCGACTCTGTATACACACGTGAGCATTATATGTAAAAGAAACACTTGTACGCTTCCTGCATGAAGGTGCATATTCAGAGGAAATCCTATTTCCATGTGGGAGAAGGAAATGAAAACATGGAAAAATATCAAGAATGATAGTTCCAAAGAGAAAACAGGTTGCGAACTCAGCCTTGTCACAGAGGGTCATTTAACTTACGGGCAATAAATTCATAAGTGTATCATTTGGAAATTATAGTAGAATGAGAGGTTAGGAAAATCACCAAATTCCTAAATGATTAAAACGAAAATAATAAGTTCATGTTTAATGCATAGCATTAGACCATAGTGGACATTTCAAAGACAACATTTTTAGCTCTTTTTCTTCCTTGTACTATCCATTGACAGAGCTCATAAATATCTCAACAGCAAGCAGAACAGTCCCCAGCGCTAAAACATCCCTTCATGTTCCAAATCCCATCACAACAATAGGTTAACACACTCATGAATCGAACATAGCAACAATACTGACAAGTGACAAAATGTAAATAATTTTATGCAGTATATAGCAAGAACCCACAGTCTCAGCAATCCTAATTCACCAAAAACTTGATAAGCAATTGAGAAAAAGGGTGAACAAACTAAAAGGCGAGTGTGGAATAAAGAACAACTTACATAACTATTGAACATCTCCACAGCCTTCTCTGCTTCTTCCACCGTACTCATTGTCACGAATCCAAAGCCACGACTTTGATCTGTTTCTCTATTATAAATTACCTATAATATCAAAGAGACCCTTGTCTCAAAATCTAAAGCTTTCTCCAAATTAACAATCCAGCAAATAAGTTAAGAGGAAAAGACAAACAAACGTATAAAATCAGCATCTCAAATGCCAAACTTTTTGAAATTAAATCAAGAATCTTTATACCTCTGCAATTTCCACAACTCCAGCTTGATCAAAAAGCTGAGCCAATTTTTCACTGTCAACATCATAAGGCAAATTTCCAACAAAAAGCTTGGCCTCCTCGGGAGGCTCAGAAATGGAATCTTCACTCTCCACTTCCTCCACACTTCCACCATCCACATTTTTCTCTCGCTGACTTTCACCTTCCCAAGAAAAAGAACCAGCGCCACTAGCCTCTATGTCCACAGCACCTTCCCATGCCAACCCATCTTTCTCATTTTCTTCCTCTTCCTCTTGTTGAGCCCAGTCTGAGGTTTGTGCAACAAGTGGGACCACACTATATGGCAAAATCTTGAATTTTTGGGAGGCCCAAGTGGAAGAAGACGATAGACGGACGTATTTAGCAGGCCTAGAAGAGTGCAGGCAGATGAATGGGTTTGAGGGTTTGGAAGGGGGGAATGCAGTTCTTGAAACAGAAGAGGCACAACATTCAAATGGATTGATTAGAGGCGTGGTTGCAGAAGCCATTTTTTAGCTTAATTTCAAGAAACGAGGGAGATTGAAGTTTGAAGATAAGAGGAGCGACAGGGTAGAATTGGGTGGGGTGTATGAGGGTGTAGCAGAAAGGAAAGCTATTTAGGTCAGATAAACCTCGGTAAATTATCCTTCAATCTATTGTAGATTTGGTCCCTAAGCTATTATTGAGTGGTAAATTATTCTTCAATCTATTGATCAACTCATAAATCGATCTCCAACTTTCAAAAGAAACAATGATATCCTCAATTATGAATGGTGTGTCTCTATTTCAAATTTTCAATGGACAGTTTTCATCAAATTTTCAGTTGAATGTCACATAGACTAATATTATAATTTTCCAATGAATCTTTCAATAGTGTTTATTAGATATTTTTTAAAATGTTTATAAGCAGTGGATGTGAATTTTATATATTGTATCGACAATAAATTTTGGATCTTGTTAAAGGCATCGATAAAAAAATATGTTTGATAAGTAAAACTTTAACTTTGCCAAACATATATAAGCATATAGTTTTAGTGGACTCTTTCAACCAAATTTACTCATAAAATGTCACATGGACCAATGTGTAATTTTTCCAATATATTTTGAAGGTTTTCTAGGAATTCCAATTTTTCAAAGTTTGGAATGAGAAGAATCCGCCATTTGGAAAGCCAAAATATTGATAGTGAAGTTCAAAAATTAGGATTTTTTTTTTAATCAAGTAACATCTTATTTATAATTAAGATGTCCTATGCAAATCTATATTTTTTTAGAATAATTTTAGTTGTACATAAAAAAAATGTACATAAGGGTGTACAACCCCCTTACATGGGGGTGGGATCTACTTGTGTAAAAAAAAATTTATTCAAGTAGATCACACCCTCATGTGAGGGGGGTGTACACCCTGATGTACATAGTGATGTACCATTAGCAAAATCGATTTTTTTATTGTTAAAAACTTTAGGGCATGCATTAATTCAATATGGTCAAGTTTGATATGTCTTCTAATAAGTGTATTTTACACACTTATTCGGTGTCTAAAATAACGATATTTGATAGTTCTTTTAATAAAATATATTTTAAATTGTTGTATTTTATGTTTAATGGGTGAAACTATATGAATGAAAAAATGAATTGAATGAAAGAAGCAAAAGGTGACAAACATAACTAATTGAGTCTCAATTTGGATGGACTTTTGGTTGGATTATTTATAGGGAAAATTACCTAAAACCAAGGGTTTAAGATTCAATTATAAAAAATCAGGTGATTAAGAATTTTTTCAAAAAAATTGGGTGATTAAGAATTAAAATCATTTCTCTCTATTTGTGAACAGAAAGGGAATGAAACTAGAGCAGAACCATCTCTCTCTATTTAGAAGTAGAATGGAATCAGAGTAAAAAAAATTCGATGACATCCTCGTCGATTGGCACTCCCAAACCGATCTCTATGATGATAGTCACCTATTAGTTGACCTTCCTCCGCCATGCCGGTGCAGTTGCAGCCCCCAATCTCTTTTCTTTGTCGACTTCGCCGTCAAATGATTCCAACAAACATCCGATGATGGTTGAGACTCGCCGAAATCTGATGTCAGATCCACCCAAGTCCTTAGCCTCCACCTCCAATAAAGTTATAATTTCCTCCTCCGCCTCCACCTTCGTCGGAATCTAACGTCAGATCCACCAATATACTCTTTACTTGTAGTGTTCTTTCGATTATTAACATAGGAACTCATCAACTGTTCAACAATCTAATCAAATATGAATGGAAAATTTTCCAATTTCAATAAATTCGAGATCTTCTTTGGCGATAAAATCTTGTTTCTTTTGTTTTTATTTGAATTCTATTTTTTATTCTAGATGCTGTCGTGATAAATTACCATTGTGTGTCGAGAATTTTTGTTTGTTGATGCACTTGAGATTCTTAAAATTATTATGTTGACGATGATGATAGGAAGTAGAGAACAAGCTGTTGGTGTACCTGCAATTCGTGATGGGATGGTCGCATAACTTTCTCTTCTCAATCACCAATTTGGCGGCGTTTGGCCCCGCACTAGGCATCGCCACCACCAGTACTACTCCCTCCACAGCCAAGAGAACTCCCAATGGTAGACTTGACTACCATTGCACCTTATCATGATCCTAGTGATGATATTTTCTTCATTGATCAATCATCGTTCTTAGTAGAAAACCTGACTCTCAGTCTCCCTAAATATCTCGATTACGAACCGCGTATTGGATTTGATGCCAATGATCTGTTTGTAGATCCAATTATTTAGGACTCGGGTTATGGAATGATGAGAATCTGGTTTCAAATTATATGGTCGAACCCGCTGATTTTCAAGGAGAAACAAGTAGCCATGAGAATATAAATAATGTTGACAATAATGTACAAAATTCAAATTCTGTATATCCGATGCAACTTTCATATTCTCTAGTTTTTCGATCTCCTGGTAATTGTATTTGTTGTCAAAGACTTCGTGAAATTGCTCATGTTAATGGTAGAAGCATGAAAAGGCTTGAGATTCATGGAAGAGCTGGAATGGTCATTCATGCGATTCTCAAGAAATATGATTGTGATCTCTCTTTTCAAAACCATGAGTTCGAAGTGCTCGATTTTTACATGAAAAGTATCCATAGTGTGAAAGAGTTTCTAGTTCAGTATTATGAAGATTGTAAACAAGAAGGCTATGTTATGTTGCAAGATCCTCTCTCGAGTTTCTACGAAGCCCTGTGTTTTGTTGCAAGATCTCAACCTTTTTCTTGCACAAACAGTTCCTAATGTGGATAGCTGTCCATATTTTCATAAAATTGCTATGGCTCTCACTTTAGTTTTTTAGACATCAATATAAGTTGGAAAGGAAAACGTTCCAACCACAATGTTGACGATACTGTTGGTTGGACAATGTAGCTAAGGACATTACCATTATTTGTGAAATTGATAATATTTCCAACTAGAGTCGAAATCTAGTTGTTTTGTGGTTATAGTTGGATGGTTGTTTTACAATTCCATCTCAACTAAAAATCCTTTGAAGTGATAAAGGGCTTGACTTAATGTGCCACCAAGGGCAGATGACCTTAAAACAGATCTCTTTGTTACACAATAATGCCAGACTTAATTTTATTTCTGGATGCGGAAAGTTTACAATCTGTCCAGAAGATCTCAAGTAGGAAATTTAAAGTCTGTTCCCTGATTAGTACTTTCATTTTGGTAAATCAGGCAAATAGAAATTGGTCCATTGTCAATCTTCTTGGCCCCCATGTTCCAATCCTTCCCAACATTACATTTCTAATGCCATTTATTCTTAGAAATGACCAAAATCGAACAATATTAAACTGGATTAAACAGTACAATATTAAGATTTTAACCCTTTCTTCATTTGTACTATTCACCCATCCTTTGTTGTGGTGAGTGATGCTGGTGGTGGTGGGATGGAATGGGTCACATGAAGAGCGGTTTGTAGGTTAGGCTGTGCTAGTGATGCGGGTAGTGATGGTGGTGTAGTGGTAGTGGTGGGGCGGAATGAGTTGGATAAAAATCGGTTGTGACCAATTATTGAGTAATAGTAACCATTAAAACGAATAAATTGTGATTAAGAAATAATATGTAACCTAAAAAATGTGTGATTCATAATTAAATTTGTAATCGTGACATACAATTTGTGTCTTCGTGATTGATAAATAAGCTATGACCAATTCATTTGACAATTTGAGATTGTAAAATGAGTTGTGACTTATAAATTTGTGATTTTGATCAATAAATAATTCGTGATAAATTAATTTGATAAATTGTGGACGAAAAATAACTTTTGACCAATTAATTTGATAATTTGTAATCGTGAAATAAGTTGTGACATATAAAATTTATAATTTGTCATGGAGAAATAGCTTGTAACATATAAAATAGGTGTTTGATTAATATACATCAATATGTCAAAGTCAGATAACATGTCATAATGAATGCATTACAAGCCACAAACATCCATAATGAAAATAGATCTGATCACAGACAGTCACAAATAACACAAACTTGGTCACAAAGAGCCACAATTAACATATAAAAGGTCACAATAGACACAATTAACAAAAAATGGTCACACGAAAGTCATTGTTCACATATTAGATCACAAAACACGGTTGACATAGACATAGTCACATGTAGTCAAAGTCAAGGAAATGTTGGTCACATATAATCAAAGTTAAGACAAATTAGGTCATAGGTAATCATATTTAAGAAAGATTTGGCTATTGACAGTCACAATTAAGAAATACCTGGTCACATACAATCAAAATTAAAATAAATCTGGCCACAAGCAGTCATATTAAAGACAGACCTGGTCACTAATAATAATAGTTTACACTGATCTAGTCACAAATAATAACAGCTTACACATATTTGGTCACAGACATCAAATATTATAGCAAATCTGATCGTATACAGCCACAGTTAAGACATACATCGTCACAAAATTATTAATTAGAAATCTTAAGACATATATGGTCAAATTTATTAATTAGAAATTATACGATTAACCGGTCACAGTCACTAATTTTTCTTAGCACAAATCATGCTATTTCTATTAGCATAAATCACTCCATTTTCCTTCATTCTAAGTTTAGAATATCACTTACTAGCCTCTTACTATAAAATAGAAATTTGAGAATTTACTTATCTATTATTGAAAGTTATTGACCATATGTTTTATAGAATAGAAAACTAGGGGCTTCCTTTACAAAATTGGAGTTAGTGCTTGTAATCAAAATTTCTTTCGTCCCATTTTCTTCATTTGATACAAACTGAGGTTGAAAACATTCCAGCTGCGGACAACTTCTTCACGCTTGAGTTCCATTCTTCAATTTCTTTTCAATTTTCACAGCAATTTTACAAATTAACTCCCACCTTAGTTTCAATTTGCTACTGCTCATCCGCATCACCGCCCATGGACGTCCCAAATTCACCTAAAAAAGTGGTGGTGGGTTTGCACCGCTTATTTCTTATCTAAAAAGGCACGACCGTCACACTCATCAAAAAATCATCAATTACTTGTGCTGCCTTCGGTAAGGCCGACCGTCACAATTCGTCCCTCTTGCTCTACAGCTATAAAAGAAGAAAAACAATAAACAAGAAAAACAAAAGAAATCGAAACTCTATATTTTGGAAAATGACAATGGCAGGGCAACTAAGATCGAGTCTTTCATGCCTCAACCGAGTCCTCGCCTCTGACACTATCTTCGCCGTCGTTGCTCAAGGATCCACGCACTGAAATCCCTCATATGACCTCTCACCAACATCGAATTATAGTTGATTGGAGTGGGCATGGTGAATTGGGGTGGGTATGGTAGCTTGGGGCATCTGTGTGGAAAGAGATTATGGTGGATTTGGGTTTTCTAAATTTCATACATAATAATATATTATAAGTATATGCAGGGCCGGTTCTGTTATTTTCGGGGCTCGAGGCGAACTCCCAAAATTGAGTCTCCCAAATCAATGTAAATGTAAAATTCAACAGGAT
>CAIGRN010000055.1:0-12817 GCA_903798345.1 Fraxinus anomala | reverse complement strand
AACATATTAACTTCTACCTTTGCTACATGTAAAAACTCTTAAATAAAATGTAATACATACTGGAAACTTATTTTTAATTTATAGTAAAATATCTCTGTAAAATTTAATGTCCAGTAGAAATGCATGCTGACCTGAAAGTACTCTTTACATATACGAACTCCAAGAGACTTTGGTGGTCAAGATTGAGATCAAATTTATCAAATTTTGGTAGTATTAAGATGAAAATTCCTTTCGTTCCAAGGTAGAAACAATCTTGAAGTTTTTGGATTGGGAGAATGAGTTAGTGTTGATTTTTGATTGTCATAATTATTCTACGAAGAAAAAAGTAAAACTAACAGTGATAGAATTTGCTAATTATGCAATAATATGGTGGGATCAATTGGTTCCAAATAGGAGAATGAATAATGAGAGACCTATAGACACATGGAGTGAATTGAAAGCTCTTGTGAGGAGGAGATTTGTGCCTAGTCATTATTATAGAGACCTTTATCAAAAAAAATAAAAATAAATAAAGCCTTAGCCAAGGTTCAAGAAATGTGGAGGATTATCATAATGAGATGGAAGTAGTTATAATTAGGGCCAATATTGAGGAGGATAGGAAAGCCACAATGGCCATATTTTTGAATGGATTAAAATAGGGATATAGCCAATATAGTGGAGTTACAACATTATGTGGAGTTATAGGAGATGTTGCATATGACTATGAAGGTGGAGAAACAATTAAAAAGAAAACGAGCAGCAAGGTGTTCTTCGGGTTCTAATCTTCCTTGGAAATCGAAGTGGAGTAATGATAATAGTAGTGATGGGGTTATTTCAAAGGGTAAGACCGAATCACCAAGGGGAAAAGAGGAAGTAACTAGCAAAAATAAACCCAAGTCAGATTTCCAACCTTGTAGGAATAGGGATATCAAGTGTTTTAAATACTTGGATTCGGGACACATTAGATCTCAATGCCCAAACAAAAGAACAATTAAGAATATTGAAATGATTAAATTAAGGGGCAAAGGGTCTTTTCATCAAGATTTTTAATTGACTGGATTTGTGCAGTAAAAAATGGCTGCTACAGCGGGGCCCATTTCTTGTATATAATGGTCGAATTTTTCATTATAATCAGGCTAGAATGGCTCCCAAACAGGCGCATATTGTTTACACTAAAGTTAGCTTATGAGTGACAAGTTAAAAGTTCCAATGATTTAACATATCTAAGTTCGGAGTTTTGTATTTTGGGAAGGCTGCAAGTTCTCAAGTATACAATTGTTTATGAAAAAGAAACTGGAGAATGAACAAAATGGAATGTTACAACCGTGTGTGTATGATTGAATAAATGGTTGTGTATATATAATTATATTATTATAATTAATTAATCATTATAATATCAATTGATAGATATGTTATTGGGATAAATAATGTTTTTAGTAATATAAAATTGGAAAAACTTATGGTAACATCAATATCTACATGTGGGTAATCATAGGAAATTTTTTGGTAGATAAAATATTTATTGGATCAGAATTTTATGTAGCTTTATTCTTCTTCCAAACATGGTCTAAGATCGAAAATATTCTCTATACAAACTCACTTCATTCATGTCTAAAGTGTATTAAAGTATTAAGATTTCGAAGTCATCTTTTTCAAGTTTACATTATTGCAAGTTCTTCAAAAATTCTGTTGAGGCAGAAAATCTAGCATGGTAATCTGATTATTTAATTCTAAATTCTTCATATTTTGAGTCAAATTAAAGAGTGTTGATGAATTATGATCTATATAGTCTATCCATCTATTGTTTGATGAAAGAAAACTTGAAAATTCGATCTTTTATCTGAAAACTAAAGAATTCCAGATTTATTGCAAAGAAATATGGGTCCTATTACCTTACATATAAGGATATTATTGCCCTTGGGTAGGGGTAAGACTACTCAAAAGTTATTTGAAAAAAAAAATGTATTCCTCTCTTTTCTTTAGGATAATTTGACCTTTCTACCAACAAGTTAATGTAAGCATTTGCTAGAGTAGGTTATTAACACTTTAAATCTATTAATTTCAGGAAGATTCATCAACAAAACTAGTGTGATTGATTTCATTATATGTTTACTTTTACGATTCGTGAAATGTGATTTAAATGGTAACCTTGCATACTTGTTTTACTCATTTACTTATCGCATGATTTGGAAATTATTTTGATTCATGTTTAAGGAAATAAATATTTAGCATGCCTAGATGAAAATATTTGGGATATATTTCAATGTTTAATTGCCTACTTTAAAGTTTTTAGCATAACAATATTATTAACTTCCAAATTTTTCAAAGATTGAAAATTCTTTGAAAGATGCCCTATTTCAGTTTATGCTTTGTTGCAACTATTGGCTGCTCCGTGTGTTGCTCATTCAGTTAGTTATGCCAACGGGACTGTGCGTGGTCCAAATACTAGTTTGAGCACTCGGAGTACAAAAAGGTCTTTAAAGAATTGGCACTTGAAAGATGAAAATGAAATATGTGCAAAAGTACACACACATCGCAATTATCTCGCTAATTGTCAATATTCATAGTTGTATTATGACTTTCATTTCAGAGAATGGAGCGTGAGATATTTGAGATGATGGGGGCAAAGTGGAGATTCTCAGACGACGATAGGGAATATTATCATATTATAGAGACTGATGTTTGGTCCCACTAGTTGAACCATCCCAGTTTGTACCATTTTATAAAGACCAAGAGGGTGGTCGAGCATTACGATGCAAAAATCTTTGCATAAAAATAGACGGTGATATATAAAAAGTAGAGAACTTTTGACCAAACCACTTTTGTTACTTGTGCAGTTTTTATTTTGTAAATCAACATTTTGATACACTGTTAATTTCAAGCCGGGATATTTTGTACAAGTTTTATCCAGGGTTTGTGTGTATAAAATTAGTGCTAAATTTGTAATATCTACATAGTTATATGCACTTTTGAGGCTGTCTAGCTTTAACAACCTAATTACACATTTTGTGAATATATATATATATATATATATATATATATATACATACATGTTTGGCAAACCCAGTGTTTAATTAATTTTACATGCCAATTTTTATTACACAATCCATTATCCTACTATCATTTCACAAATTCTTATTACAAGTGATTCTGAAATCAATAGTCAGGATTGATGACTTTACGTAAGTATTTAACTTAGGGTGTTATTACCCTACTTTGATGTGTTAATACATAACTTCTAAACTATTATTTTCGCTGTATTTGTCGTCTTTATTTTAGTACTCAAATGACAAATTAATGTTAAGATTAAAGAGAAAGATGAGAAGGATGATAACTTGACTTTAAATAATTGTGATTTTATAAATACTCAAAGTTTATGTGTTATGTTAGTAGTGTGGTGTGGTCAAGCCACCAAGTAAGTTTAGGGTGTCAATGCCCAACTTTAAAGTATTTACAAATGTTTTTCAAGCAACTTGGTGACGGGGCACGCTACATAGATACTCAAAATTTAATAAAAATGAAAGCAAAAAAGTTTTTGCATAGTAGGGTATACAACAAATAACTCAACTATCTTCTAGCCCACTTATACATATTCAAGTTTCAGTATCTAATAGCTTGAGTCAACTAGTGGACATGTCCATATCTCGAGCAAAGATTTTGATGAAAAGCACAAAGGGAGTAAAGTAGAAAACCCAAGGGGAAGGTAAATCTTTTTCTTCAGTTACATTACTAATTTATAAAAATAGATATGCTCACACAAAATAACCTTGGAAACTATGGAAGTTTTATACAAAGCATTCCCTATAAAGGGGACGACGTACAAGGAAAATGATGAACAAATCAATAACTACAATCATCATCAACGCAAAAGCACAAACCACAAGGTTCACAAAAGTGAATTATATCCATAAACAAGTTTAAAACCATGAAAATATAGACTAACATTAGGTTTGTAAGCTTGTATAAAAAAAGAATTTAACATGCTCCTCATTCCCATCGATTCATTTTCTTTACCCATGATTCGAGTCTCTAATTATAGGTGTCGCATAGGTGGCGCAATTAATCGATGGGTGAATTGCCTTGTTTGCTTAGGTGAAGTGGCTTCTTCTTCACATGGGTGAAGTATCATCTTCTTCGCGTGGTTAAGGTTTCTTCTTTCTATAAATAAAGGGCTTTCTAATCAATTTTTGAGGTTTTTGCCTTATTAATTCTGATTATATAAATACGTTACTAATGTTTAGTGTACTAATTTGATTTGTTGTTATTTGATAGTAGTGGGCCTAATTTACTCTTTAAATTACAACAAGAATTAAAGACTCATTGGACCACATTCGTGCCAAATTCTTCAATTTTCTTGTAGTCCAATCCATGAAATGTCCAAAATATGAGTCAATTTAATATTTTTTTTAAGTTCCAATCTTTTAGACAAGGGCTTTTATCCATTAAGGTTAGACAAAATCACAACAAGCCCAACCTCACAAACCTTATCAACACCACCGTGGTACCACCTCCAACCACCCTTTTCCACCATACCCAAAATGTAAAGACGGCGACCATCCCAAAAAGTCGCCACTTCCATCGTTGAAGTGGCGAACGAAGTTGCGGTACCATTGCTCAACAGCTGTTGTCACTGCAGTAACCATGACCAATAACAAATGATGTTGCGGTCGGCAGCTGTTGTCATCACCGCTCCGATTGCAATGGCTGCCACCACCGCCGCCTTAAACTTGGTGGTTCCACTATGTTTTTGCTCTTGTTTGTCCCATTTCTCCTTCATCCCAATCCTTCAACAGACATCTCTATACCATAGGTTTTTTATCTTCAAAACACAGTCTTCCAAAATAATCAGCAACAAAGAAAAAGGAATAGAGCCCAAAATTTCATCATATCTTGATAGTAAAATGTGGAGAACTTGAAAAATAAACGCACAAAACCCTAGTGCCTTATGGCTTACATTTATTTAGAGATTTTGCAATAAATAAATCAAATTACAAGAATGGTAACGGGATATGCTAGGGCCAAAAGTGATTATGTAAAAATCTACTTTAAGCATAAAAAGTAATGAACATATCAAATCAAATAATCTAACATCACCCATACTAAAAATGCATATTAGAATAAGATATTAAAAACTAATTCTACTCGGGATCTCTATGACCATTGGCCCTAATACCAGTTTTTGGTTTTTTTTTGTATTTAATCACAAGAGGAAATTTATTTCCCTTTGAAAAATAAATTCAAATAGATTATAGATCTCAGATCTCCTTTGAGTTTATTGGATTTCGTTTTTAAATCTTCACACAAGGTTGAGATTATAACCTTAGAAGTGCTTTTAACGGCCATGCACCTTTCCAGCCAAAATTTCGTCCCTTAGATTTTCCCTCTTGTTGCCTTAGATCTTCCCTTTTGGAAAAAAGAAAGGATAAGCTAACCATAATATCTTGAGAAATGTTCCCGCAAAGGGCATATTTCTATAATCAATTAGGGTTTCATAATTGCACAATTTTCCTTGGACTTTATTGTAATAGGTCATTTAAGTCTTACACCTATATTAGAGCCAAGAGAGGAACCTAACCAAACTTACAAGACCCAAGCTCTAATTGGCTCAACTCTTAACCAATTAAGACACATTTATTAATCCTCACTTATTCTGCCAAAAAGTCAAAATTGCACTCTCGAATCTAGTGATAATTATGGAAGCAAATCATGATTCGATAACAATATCCTCTGATCGTCGTTCTACTAGTGTTGAATTTGATCGTCGATATGTTGAAACTAGCAAAATGACCATTTTACCCTTCCATGTATATAGCCATCTGAGTCTCATTCTCATAAAGCAAATCTGATGTGAACAAATCACAACATAGTCCAACCATCTCATCATTGGATTACTGAGCTCAAGTTCAAATGCATATAGAGAATGCCTCGAAGTGACAATAGTCTCATCATAATGATTAATGAATTCCTTTATTGCAAATATATGATCTCCAACTACTTTGCCCCAATTTCAGATCGATCTTCCAACTGAGACCTCACTCATTGGTAGCTCAAATAACTTGAACTAGCAGTCAAAAGTACGTTAATCGCTCAAGATTTAGGTTATAAGCTCAAAGAACTTGAACTACCAGCCAAAAGTGCTATAGTCCTTCTCTCCCTAATTTACCCACATATGATACAGGTTATCTTGGATTTAGTAATTTTTTTATAGCCAAGCATGAGGTATTTTTATTGTTTTTATTATCTTCATTTTACAATTTTCAACCTAAAAATTCTTAGATTTATATCGCAAAAACTAATAACTATATTCTTAGATTATTGGATCAAATATAGATTTAATTAGTGGTGATGGTGAGTAGAAGGAATATGGAATAAGTGGGTGAGAAACATTTTTTTTCAATTTTTAATTATTCAATTGGGACTCATTTGTACTTTTTTTTTTTTTTTTGAAAAGTTTGGACTACAGTTGTAATTAATTTTTTATTTGTTTCTTCATTTCATTTTGTTTTATTTGAAGAAGAGGGGGGAGGGTATATTCATCATTTCACAAGATTTTATTGAGAAAATTGAAGAAAATGTTGTATTTTGCACTTTAAAAGGTCATCTAGGGAGTTTTTCGCCAATCTAAAAGGATGGGGTATTCTGCAAAAGAGGCAACATTTAGAGGTGTTTTCCACCAATTACCCTTCTAAATTTTTACTGCCTTATTTTAGTTTAATCTTTATTTATAAAATCACAGTGTTTCCCTTCCTTCTTTTCATGATCTTGTATGAAAAATTCAAGATACTGTGATCTTGTTCTATTGGATTCGAAAATCAAACGAATATTTAGGTTGAGAAGAAAGGAATAGACTTGCACACCAAAGCAGTAAGAAGAATCAATACTAGAAAACAGAGCACATATATGTGTTGTGGTTAATGAAAATGCAACCAAAACGGTTCTCACAGTGGTTAATAAGAACGAGAAACTCGTGGGAGAGTACATGGTTCCACCGATGGTAGAGAATCCATCTAGCATAGTTTGTCCGTTATTCTGTTAAACGGACTTTAATTTGAGGACAAATGTGATCAATATGTTTCAAAATGCCTTACAATTCCTTGGAAAATCTAATGACAATCCAAGCATTCATATCTCGAAGTTCTTGAATATCCGAGTATTTCAAGTGATGCAATCTGGTTGAAAATATTTACATACATAAAGGGACTCAGCTAGGGAGTGACTAAATATTTACATTCCCACCTTATAACATCACTATATATAATAGTTTACACAAGAAATTCTTGAATAAATTCATCTAGACAAAAAGGATTGTCCGTTGAAAGGTGAAATCACTACATTTTCTCAACTTGATTCAGAATGCTATTATGAGTGTGAGAAATACGAAGGGCTGGTCCAACAATATTCACAACATGGTTCGCAGAAATGGTTCTAGTTCCGATATTTCTACATTGGACTAATTCAACTAGTAGAGCTAACATTGACTTTGCTTTTGATAGGAAAATCACCAAGGGGATGGCGGATCAGGTATATGAAATAATGGAAGATTTAGCATGCACTAGTGCATTATAGCCATCTAATTGATCAAGTGGGAAAAGAGCTTCTAGGTTTTATGAGGTAGACACACCAACAGTGACATCAGCTCAGCTTGCGGCACTAACTAAGAAAGTTGAAAGGTATTGTGGTCCCCTCAGTGAATGCATTTCTAACATATAGGCCAAAGTGTAATCATTTCAAAGAAATCTTGAAAGTATGGATTGCAATGTGGGAAGTGTATTTATTTAATCATTCAACGAAACAAACTATGCCAAAACTATTAGAGGCTACAAAACTTCTTAACCTATAAAATTCGGGTGGGGTGAATTATCTGAACTTTCTTAGGGTAATGCACAATCATCTCAAAATGTACCACAGTAGAATAAGTAGTCGGGTAACAGCTAAAAGAGAAGAATAAGTAGTCGGGTAACAGCTAAAAGAGAAGAAAGTTCCATGGAAAGATGCATTCTGTATAGTGGTAGAGGCTACAATTCAATTCATACAAAAGACTGAGTCAAACTTCCAAAGTTAAGGGACCTCAATTAAAAATATGAAAAATCAAATTGGAAAGTTGGCTAAAGTAAATATCAAAGAGACAACATTTAAATCTTCCTAGTTATATTAAGTTCAAGCCAAAGGTGTATGTGAAGGCCATTATTACTCAAGGCATAGGGACGTCAATGTCGCTCGCCGGATTGGGCAACCCATGGCTCGGCCCAGGAAAAGCTCGAGTCGGGCCGACTCGTGGCTTGGTGGTCGAGCTAAGGCTTGGGCCGAACCCTATTTTGGGGCATCGGCTTGAGCTCTGCCCAACCCGTGTGACTCGACTAGAAACACGAGCCAGCCATTGACGAGTCGAGCCTAAAAAAATTATTTGCAAAACTTAAAAAATATATATAAAAAAAAAGGTAGCTAAAATTACAACTGCATTCGTTTTTTTACTATTTATATATAAATAAAAAAAAAAAACCTAGCCAGCTTGGCTCGCTAAAACCCGAGCCGAAAGTTCTGGTAGAGCCTAATTTTTTTATTCGAGCTTTTGCTCTACTTGACTCGAACCAAAAAAAGTTCAAATCATTTTACTCGAGCCAAGCCCGAGTTTCGAGGTTTGGCTCGTTGACACCCCAATCAAGGCAATGTTCAGCTACCTAAAATACATGTAAAGAGGTCAACACAAAGGAGCATGTGAAGGCCATTATTTCTCAAAGGATATTACTCTTTGCTTTGCTGTCTTCCTTTTTGAATGAGATAGGACAATGAATGCACTGTTATCTCTTTTGAACTATTGTCGATGTCTCTTTTGACTACCATTATCTTGGTGATCGTCACTGGGAAATGCATCTTCAGATTTCAGTGCTTCTAACTTAATGAGATCATCTTCTTCTCGACTCTTTCTTAAATAATTTATTTGGTAGTCTTTCTGCCCAAAAAGATATGACCGTGGTTGCCTTCGTTCTATTTCCCACATGCGATGTTAATTTGATGATCCTAAAATATTAATAAATAAATTTATCTCGCATAGCTAGGGCTTTCCCCTCCTACACTCGCAAGACTAAAAGGAGAAATGACTATTTGGGAAGAAACTATTAAAATTTGCACGCCTTTTTCATTTGGGTATCCCTATTTATAGATTTCTAATTAGGCATTGGGGGTAATTGGGTATTTTTCATTGATGACATATGGTAACTATCTTAGGTAATTATATTACCACTACAAAATTTACTTGTTACAACACATTATAATTACACCACAATTAAAATATATTTTTAATAAATATACCACAATAAATTTACATTTATACTCCTAATCTAATAAAAACTAAAAATTAAAAAAAAAATTAATGTGGTGTACTCATCACTCCAATATTGCTCCTCAATTTTCTCATCCTTTAAACATTTCAGTGATTCTAAAACAAGAATTCGCAGTATCTCAATGTTAATTGCAATGGAGTTACTGCCTAAGAACCCTGATCTGTTGGTTCATGGCCTTTCTAATTGCTTTTAACAAGAGTTTAATTGTAATATTATGTTGGATTCTTTAAAGAAAATAGATTTCAGATCATTTGCAGGGAGATTCCATGNCTCTCTCTCTCTCTCTCTCTCTCTCTGTGTTTTTATGGTTTTGGTGTATTATAGATTGAGAAAAATAAATATATCACAAAATGGAAAACCGGGCAGTAGTACACGCTATGGAAAACAATTGGAAGAAAGCAAAAACCGCCGGAAGCAATGAGACTTGAAGGAAAAAGAAAGAAAGAAATTATGTTTTATATTTGTGGTGTAATAATACTTTATTTAATTAAAAAATATATTAAAACCCTAATTATGTAATTTTACTTATATTTAAGTAAATAAGGAAATTGTGGTGTAGTTAATAAATTTTGTAGTGGTAATATAATTACCCAACTATTAATTGTGGATATTTGAATAGTTAACACGTCTTTTACAATTTGAGAGACAATCTCGCATTTATTTGTATTCAATTTCCACCAAAGTAATATGTCGAGAGGCATGTTGGTCAAATCTTCAAAACGAATATTAATTTAAATAATCCACCAAATCATTCTAGCAATTAACAATAAAATCTATAAACTAATTTAAAATGTAAATAATTAATTGAATGATTTGACCAGAAAATTGAGATGCAATAAACAATAATATTGTTCATTGGGAGCCTAACACAAATTAGAACCAAAAAAAAAAAACAACTATCAATAAAATATAGCAAATAACCACCAAAAATATGGAACTAAGAATCCATATTATTCAAACGAGTTAGTTATTAGTTTTCTCAAACAATGTGTTATCTTGTAGGAAAATGTTAAAGATGAAATATCTACTGGTTACATCTCTTTTCATTTATTTCTTTTTTTTTCTTTTTTCATCAATCAACGCAAAAGAGCGACTTCATGTTCCAAAAAAGGAAAAAGTAATTGCATGAGTGGCAACATAATGAGTAAGCCCATTTTTTTGTGGTATTTTTGTCTCTATACAGTATGACTTTCTTTGGTTCCAAGCAACGTAATATATTCGCGAAATGGGGACAACGCTCTCTTTCTTTCTTTTTACTTTTTGTTTCCTTCATCATCAATGATTGCCTGTTGATCATTAATTAACAAGTTACACGTGCACTCTTGTTGCTTTTTAGGAAAGGATTAAAGATGAGCGACAACATAATGTACATTATTTTGTGATTAATTGGTCAAATGAAAGTTACATAATTTTACCCCACCCTCAAAAAAAAAAAAAAAAAAGAATATTGAGATCATTGTTATATTATTCAATATTAATAAAAATGCATCTCAATTTTATTGGACAATGTAACAATGTCTTTACTATAATTTAAATTGATGCTAAATAACATTACTTTTAGTATCATAGAAACTAAATAAGATTATTCCATCACATATTACGTACATTTGGGGTTAAAAACTCTGTCAGTCCTCAAACTTTTAAAATAAGATAATTTAGTCATCGAACTATTTCTAAAACATAAATGGTAACAAACTCGCAAGATTATTTTGTTGTCACTAATGACACATGTACTAGTCAATTTAGCCTTTATTTAATAGAGATTAAAATTAGTTTTTTAGTAGATTTTGATAAAAATTGATGAAATGTGTGGTTGAAAAGTTGTGGATTTAATTAAATATGTGGTTAAAATCAATTATTAATTTTGACTTCAATTAAAATTTTTTATTTTAATTTGTACTAAACATGGGCTTAATATATTTCGTGATGTGTCCAACAATGAGATTTACAGGCAAACATAAATGACAGTCATGCCAGAAATCAACCAAACTAATACATAAAATCATGTTAACCTCTTGGTTGAGAGAATAAACGGGTTATTTCAATGAAACGTTTAAAATATATATGAGTGATGTGAATCAAAATCATGTGAGGAAGTGAGGTTTGGTAACTAAAGTGACAAGCTTTAAAAGTTTGGTGACAATACAATTATCAATCCTATATATTTTCTTCATTGACTGCAATTTACATTAAAAAAAATATCTTTATCTTTCGATATATCAATGTTAATCCAGTGGACTCCAATTATATTATGAATAACATTTAGTTTATTATTTTTAATCTGAACAAAGGCGGATGAAATAAATTAATGAAAGAGGGGCCCGTCTTTTGCTTTATTTAATAATGCATTTTTAATTAGTCGTGTACGGGTTGTAAAGAGAATAACTTTTATTTTTTTGATAAAATATAAAAATAAATGAAAGGTTGACACGTGTGATTGCCGGCTAGGTAGGGTACAAGTGAGGGCGACTAATGTTATCCAGGTCATGTCCCCCAACAAATAATTCCGTACTTTTTTTCAAATTCTTGCTTGTGTCTATGGCTACTGCCTCCCAGCTGCCTTTCATTACTCCTTCAGTGCAAAAAATGGGAAGAAGATGAAGAGCGATGAAAGCAAAAGATTCACCCTCCTCGTCCATTGATAGTAGCAGCACCGATCTCGACATGATTTCCACTACTTGTTCCCATGATATGAAGGGACGTCCTACGAGTTTATTCGTCAAAGTTTACATGGAAGGCATCCCTATTGGCAGAAAACTCGATCTAATGGCTCATTATGGTTATCATGACTTGATCAAGACTCTCCATCTCATGTTCAACTGCAACACCACCATTCTCTGTGAGTGACTCTCCATTAATAATAAATCTCTTTGAATAAATCTAGTCAATAATTTTGTTATGGATCAAAATGGCAGGGGCCGAAAGAGTCGAGGAAGGATTGGATTGGGAGAAATGTCGACGGTATGTATTAACATACCAAGATCTGGAAGGAGATTGGTTGATGGTTGGCAATGTGCCATGGGAGTAAGCTTCTGTTCTGTTCTGTTCAACAGTATTATACATTCAACATGCGTGTTTTTGGCATAACATTAACACTATATTTGATCATTTTACTATCTTGAATCTCTTTGTAGGATGTTCCTCAGTGCTGTCAAGAGATTGAAGATTACTCAAATAGACAGATGACTGAATAGCAAGCAGTCAGCCATCATAACAAGTTTTGGTTTTAACTTAATTTGTATGTACACAAACATCAGTACAAGATTTTTCTTTTCTTTTCTTTTTCTTGGATTCAACTTTTGCTTATGCAATTGAATTGCGTTGTAGCATTACCTATATATAAGCTTCGTTTGCAAGTATCTTTTAGTCGAGTGTGTATGACACCACCCGTCCCTAAGCTCCTTACTAGACTCAAGACGTGACGTGCGCCGATGATAAATGTCAGCTAAGCACTGGACTCATCACCAAGACAACTATAACAATACTTAATTTCATGG
>CAIGRN010000035.1:3179-31756 GCA_903798345.1 Fraxinus anomala | reverse complement strand
CAAAATGGGATAGTTGATAGAATAAGCCAACTTAACCTAACAACTATTATTTGGGAAAAACAATGTTTTGAATAGTAATTTTGAAGAGAACGTGTGGTTAAAAGAGAGAAAAGTTTTAATTTACTTACAATATGAATGTGTGGTTGAAAATTAATATATAGAAAAAAGAGTTATTAAATAACGATTGTTAAACATGGGCTAAATTGGGATCATTTTATTAAATTCTAATCGACTCGAAAAAGCAATTGGAATTCAAAATCTTTCTAAAAATCTTCCCTTAATTTTTATTTTATCTTTTTTAAATTTTGTGCCGTAGTAAGGTTGTCGAGCTTATTTACTCTTCAATTCAAGATAGCTTGCTAGCGCTTCGCCTTCGTTTACTTAAAAAAAATTAAAGGGGTGTTTCAGCCCCAATATTTTAAAGAATGTATTTTGATATAGAAGATTGATGGATAATATGTGATTAAAAAATGAGATTTTTTTTTATTTGCATATAATATTATTTTAATGAAGAATGTATGGTTGAAAAGAATATAGTAAAAAATATATTTTGGAAAAAATGGGAATCAAACATCCCCTAAGAAAAATGAAAAAAATGTAAAACTTAACTGCAATTAACCAATCTCACCTTGACCAAATAGAACTTATAAATAGTCGAGAGCACTCAAGTTCAGTACGTATATGATTAGGTTAGTAAAATAGTCGTGGTGAATAGAAATTATTTTCAAACTTCATTATCAACCATATATTCCAATTAATTTACACAAGTATTATATATTTATCCAGTATTCACTTATATATTTATTTATAAATTTAACCGTTTATAAGGCTAAATCAAATAAACTATTGATCGGGGTTATTAAAAGCCAACTAGTTGTGGGGTGCATGTAGACTTGTGAAATTGGGATACAGTAATCAAACTCAAATTAGAATATTGTTAGATAATGTTGTAGCCCCCACCTGAGCGAATTTCATAGCTGTCATCGTATAATTCAAGATTTGCAAGCATATTTTCTTGGTATATAACTTTTCGACGTAAATTCTATTGTATTTATTCTCTGTGTTTTCATTTTTCACTGCAACCAGCCAACTTCAATGCTAATTCTTTACTAGTCTGCAACTACTACTCAGTGGAGTACCACTATGAACAAGAAGCCATTGACTCTATCTCTATGCTCACTCCCCATGAAAGGGTCTTAATTTTCACCTATTAAGGGTTGGTTTGACATTATTTTTCAGAAGTCAAATTTTGTTTTTAAAATTAAGAAGCTATTTTTGAACGTATTTGAATAATTTTTACGAAAGCATGTTGTCTCGTTCAAAAGCTTTTAAAAAAAGCTAACCTAATTAATTTACAAATTGGGAGTACAGTATTATTCTTGATTTGGCAACAAAAATTGATGTGATTATGGCATTATGCTAAGATTCGCTTAGATTTAGGTCAGAAATATCCAAAAAGGTCATTCAAGAAACGTTTCCCCTTAAATTTGTGCCTTGTTGGCCACCAACTAATTCTACCATATATATGTGGTTGTTCAATGAGATGTAAATTTCTTCGAATTTGTGTTAGAGTTTATCATTAACCGGATTTGTATAGGAATGGAAGCTCGCATATATTTATTATGGGTAAATTTCATTTACGATAAATATAATTTCACTCAAATTTACCTATATAACACTTTCACTCCAGTATCAATCAAGTAATGAAAAACATCGAACCATGTGAACATATCTACGGGGCTATCACCTTGTTTGGCCAAATCTTCCAATCTTTTCATAATTATAGTTCTCTACGCCCTTTGGCTAACTTGTATTTCAATTTCCTTCAATTGGATATCAACATTTTAATTTTATTTCAATTGAATAACTATACTTAACTTTATTTCAATTAAAGTAATTATATTCCATTCAACTCACGATAATCAATGACGGACAGTAAATAAATGACAATCATTGTTATGTTGAAACTCACAAGCGTACGTGATCGTTGTACAAGTAATAGAAATAGTGGGATTCGAGTTTATCGTGCTCACAAGGAATAAGGTTTAAAATATAGTTCAATAGTTAGTATTAAATTAGAGTGAATAGTGACAGTAAAATAGTGATTTTGTGATTGTTTATACTACTTCTAATCTATATTAATAAAGCAAGTAAATTGGTTGAAAATTGATATTTGATAATACTTTGACTATATTTCATCCATTTGACTTCTTTTCTCATTCAATTAACACATAATACTCTCGAATCTTCATCATTTTTTGAGTATTTACACTTTAGTCCCCAAACTTTGAATTTCCTTCATTTTTGCCCATTTTCCGTTCTTTCTTCCAATTCTTCGTCCAAATATGAGTTGTTCCCAATAAAATCAATAAATAAAAAATTAGGCATTAATCTATCTAAAAAATTAATAAAATATCATCATTTACGACTCCGAATGAGTGTAGAAAATACACTTATCAACAATCACACGTGAGACGTGGAATAAGTGCAACTTCAATGAAATTGTTATCATTTACTGTGATATTATTGATTTTCATCATTTCAAATGATGGAATCGAACGAAATTATTTAATTGAAATCAAATTAAAATATAATTATTCTAATTATATTGAACAAATTAAAGTACATGATGAACACTTAGTGAAATTATAATTGCGCTTGTAATTTATTGCTAAGGGTTACAATCAAGTTGAATGAAAAAATTAAATTAAACCGACTTAAAAGAGTCAACAAATAGCTATCTTTCAGATTAACTTATAAGGGTGTGTTTGTCTTCTATTATTAGGAGAAAAATAGAGTAATGAATAGTATTTTTTGGAGAACGTGTGGTTGAAAAGTAAAGTAATTTTATTGGTTTGTGTGTATAATATTTTATTGGGTGAATGTATAATGAAGAATCTTACTATAATAAATAATTTTTTGGAATAATGGTAGATAAACCTGGGCTAAGTAATTTTTTTTCCTAGGAAAAATACAAAGTAGACGTTAGTTTAAAGAGGGAAATTTAAACGGAGTGGCTGGCACAACGAACGCGCAGTCTTCCCTTTATCTCTCTCACACAAACACACACTCAGAGGAGGGAGAGAGAGAGAGAAAATATCTCCTTAACAACTTACATTTTCCCCTTAACAAACGCATGAAAAAAATGTCTCTATATTTCTACATTCTAGAATAATTATTTGGGTGTGGTAGTTTTGAAGAAAGGAAAATTGGGAATGGGAGTGAATGAATAATGGACGGCCATTGATTGTGATATACGCACCGCGATTTGTGAGAATAATTCGGGGATTTAAAACTCCCATTTTCCCTTCTTTTTCTAAGCCCTGCATTTTGGCTGGTAATTTTCTTCCCTTTTTCCTCTCTCTCTCCTTCTCTCTCTTCCTCTCATGAATCAATCGGATTCAACTATTTTTCATGTAATGATTCTTGTTTATAAATGTTATGATATAATTCTTCGTGTATATGTTTTTTTCAGACCTATTTCTGCATTGATTGACTTCTTTTGATATGTTCATAGTGGCAATGTAGGTTTTGATATTGTGATTCTTGCATTCAAAGGATAAATTCACGTTCTACAAATTGATTTATCCGTATTTTAATAGGTTTCCTCGCACTGGTAATGAATATATTTGTATTTTACTTATTTTGAACATAGATAGGATGCGAATAATCAGGTAACAAAATTTTGAGATATTGTGATTAATTTGCAGCACAAAGGGGTTTTCGGTATTTCCGGTATCTTTCAGGAGTAACAATGAATGTTATATGCATAGTTAATTGAAAAGGAAAGAGTTCTTTGTGTATACATAGATCATACAAATGCGCGTACATATTATGTTTATTTTATTATGTATATCAAATATCAATGCATTGATGAATTGGTTTTACTGTTTCAAGCCAATATTAGAGTATCTTTGGCCATTTTTACTTTTTGTAAAATGTGGTGTTAATCTGTGCCTTTTGATTTACTGTACAAGTGATTATTAACTTCTATCTTGTAAAAGGTGTAGGCATTTAGGCAAGTTCACGACTCCTGTGATTGTTTAAATATTGCATCTCAAGTCGTCAAACTTGCGAACTGCAATCATGAGTGACAACACGTCAGGACCTCTCGAACGCCCTGCCCGGCCAAGTAAGTGTATTTGCTTCCTAGTTGCTATTATTTTCTTAGATTTTATTCAAAATTTACAAATTCAGAATAAGTTCAATTTTATTTTTCCTGATTTTATCCGTAAAAATTCACCAATTTACTCAGTTGAAAAGCTACATGTGATGGCTGATCCATTGGATCACCACATACATGTCACAGTAACTGAAAAATATATTTGTGGTAATAATAAGAGGTTCCAAAACGGAAAGAGTAAAGAAATAATCTGAAGTCTGGCTAATCTTCTATTCTAGAAAATGTTCTGTTTGAAATGTTAATGAGAAAGCTTGAATTTGGACTTTTATCATTAGTAAAAGATCTTACCTCTGGACAATGTTGCTCGTATTACATTTGTTTGCATTAAATGTTATGAACGAACATAAATAAATACTGGTTCCGGGGTCTGAGATTAACAACACAGACTTCGTGTGATTAAGAGTCACGTCTTGCTAAATATATTTCAGGTCTTGAGAAAATTGATATCGAAAACTCTGAGGATGAGAGGAAGACAAGGCTCGGGTCTCTTAGGAAGGTGGCAATTAATGCCTCCTCGAAGTTCAGGCATTCTTTGACTAAAAAGGGCCGCAGAAACAGCAGAGTTATGTCTGTTGTGTTTGAGGATGAGCATGATGCTGAGGAATTGAAGGCTGTGGATGCCTTGCGTCAAGCACTTATCCTGGAAGAATTACTACCTGCAAAGTATGATGACTATCACATGATGCTAAGGTAACTTTCTACTTTATTTCATAGTTTGAAAATTATATAATTAATTGGTTATGATGTAAAACTAGTTTGCAACTAGAAATTGGATTTCCTTGATTCTGAGATGGATTGAACAAATACCCTAGCAGCACTTCAGAACTCATGCAATATTGTACATCGTGAAGAACATCTCCATTTCTAGCTATTCTGAGATTGTAGGATTCATGTGAGTTGTGGCAGAAACCATTGTAGTTGTAAATTTCCATTATCCACTGGGTGATGACACTTTAAGATGCATTAAAGGAATCCCTATGACCAAGAACTTCACATTTACCGGGTTATTCTTCTGCTGAATTCTTTTGTGGCAGCACTTCAGAATCTGATCATCAATTTTTGTCATGTATTATTGATTGCATACTTGCATATTTTATCAACCTGTTCAAGAAACTGAATTCACCTTCCTTCAGCTAGTAAAAATCATAAGTATATCCATTTTCACATCATTGCCACGTTAATTTGGAAACACAGTTCATTATTTGTATAATTGACGAACTCTCCGATGTTAATCGAGACTAGAAATTTTCTTGTCACATGACCCTAATTCTAAAATAAATAAGAATAACGGTTGGTTTTGAATTGCTTTCATCTGATGGTATGGTACAGGTTCTTGAAGGCCAGGAAATTTGATATCGAGAAAACGAAGCAAATGTGGGCTGATATGATTCACTGGAGGAAGGAATTCGATGCTGATACCATTATGGAGGTATTTCATGATATTAACATGCTGCTGGCTGTTATATTTGGAATGGCCAATCAATTGTTCGGAAGCTCATAATTCTATTATGCATCTGATTTTCATTTGTTTGGCCCTAAATTCTTGTTAGGATTTTGATTTCAAGGAGAAAGACGAGGTCCTTAAATACTATCCACAAGGGCATCATGGAGTTGACAAGGATGGCAGACCTGTTTACATTGAAAGACTTGGGCAGGTTGATTCAACCAAGCTCATGCAAGTCACAACATTGGACCGTTACCTTAAGTACCATGTCCAGGAGTTTGAGAGGACCTTTGTTGATAAGTTTCCAGCCTGCTCTATTGCAGCAAAAAAACACATCGACCAGAGCACAACCATTTTGGATGTACAAGGAGTGGTATGTGGAAAGTTTCTCATACTTCAATGTTTGTAAATACATTTTTTTGTTTTCCATAGCTGAATGTTTAGACAGCTAAGAAAGGCAAATTAATTTTTCAAATACAAGGTTTCGGACCATTGATTGGTAAATCTGGCTGTTTTGTAGAAATTTTATGGCTACACGCCAAAACAATGAAAACCATATAATATCTTGTAACAAATAAAGTAAGAACGGACTTCAATTTTCTTACATGTCATTATTTTTGGTTCAGGGACTGAAACAATTCAACAAAGCTGCTAGAGAACTCATTCAGCGTCTTCAGAAGATTGATGGTGATAATTATCCTGAGGTACTTATTTTGCTTTCTTTTTTCCTCACAAAAACTTGTTTTTCTTTCTTGACTTTTCATTCAATGGTAGATTTGAACTCATTGGTCATTTGAATGCTTGTTTTGTTATATAGACCCTCTGCCGCATGTACATCATCAATGCGGGATCTGGTTTTAGGCTCTTGTGGAACACTGTCAAGTCATTCCTTGACCCGAAGACCACTGCCAAGATCCATGTAAGATAGATTCTGCTTACCTCAAATTTTCACCTTTTTCCTTAAATTAAATCAACAAGTTGTAATGTTTCATTTTACCAGGTTTTAGGTAACAAATACCAGAGCAAGCTGCTTGAGATCATTGATGCCAGGTAATTTTTGTTGATGAATTGTTAACTTTTTGGTATTGGTTTTCTTCTTATAATTTGATGTTAATGCCCTTAAACAACTGCAATTTAATACCAAGTACGCTCTTCTTTACACAACTTTTCACAACATTCTGCTTTTTTTGAACTTATTAGTGAGCTACCCGAGTTCTTGGGAGGTAAATGCACCTGTGCAGATAGAGGTGGTTGTATGCGTTCCGATAAGGGCCCTTGGAATGATTTAGAAATTATGAAGGTTGTATTCTTTCATTTAATCTTTTTAAGATTGCGATTCCAAATTCTAATTTTTCTGTGTTGGCTTCTGATTATTAACTATGGAAATACTAAAAATCAATGTTAATCTGACTCTGCAGATGGTACGCAATGGCGAGCACAAATGCTCGAACAAAGTCCACATTTCATTTGTGGACGAGAAAACAATTTCTGAGGACGAGACTGCCAAGGTACTCAGTCTTTCAGTATATTTACCTTGTTCTCTGCTTTCACTGTCACCTTTGAAATTTTCAAATCAGACGTCAATTCTGAGGTGTGATATCCTTAAATTGGATTACAATGCTCGTGTTTTTCGGTCCTTATGGCGTCATATTGCCCTATTTTTTACATGTAGAATGTGAAGAAAGACATTTCTGTCAATAAGGGAACAGATTTTCTGAAGGTTTCTAGGGCACATCTCTCTCCTGTTCATGAGGAAGTAAGTTGTAACAATTGTCATCATATGTTGGCACTACAGTCATAGTATATCTTGCAAGTTATCCCAAATTACATATGTAGAAACTTGTATTGTTCCCTTCTAGAACTTCATAGTTTCAATTTGTTACAACATATTCAGGTTTGTTTAGACTACTGCTGCCTAAATAATCACAATCTAGCTGCAGGTAACCAAAAAGCCCAGTGCATATGAGTCTGATGTGTACATTCGAGTGGTTGACAAGGCTGTTGATTCAACTTGGCCAAAAGCAGCAAAAGGTGACAGATTTGCTCTTTTTAAAAGTACATATCGTCCTGTAATTCTTAGAATTCAATTCATAGATTGTCTTTGATTGCTAGTTAAGTAACAATGCAGATACTATTTTTTATAATTCTTTAGAGCATGTTTGTCTAAAGTTAAAAGTTACTTTAAATTTAATTTTTTGCCATGTTTTGACCTTTTACAGAAGGTACTCTCGTTTTGGGATGTTTAGTTAACAACTTTTTTTCTAAAGTTGGTCTCGACACACTTTTCAAAGGAGTAAATTTCCTTCTTAAGCTAAGTCAAACATGCTCGACACAAGAACCATGTAACTAATATTGCAGTATCTTTAGGATACCCATGATCCATAGATTTAGGCTGATAATTATATTTGATTTCTATTCGCCAAGAATTGTTCATCCTTTTCGTAGTGTGATATTGATATTGGGATTCTCTTCGATTCTGCTGTCATAACCTTGATTTAAGACAACTTTATCTTGTGAAAATGTAATAATATTATGAACTTACATTTTAACATCTTTTTCCCATTTTTCTACTTATAGCTGCGGCTTATTTCCCCGTAGACAACACTGGCAAGCCTTCTGAAGGACTTGGCAATCATCTCTTTTCCGGAGTTATGACCTTAGTTATGGGTGTAGTTACTATGGTGCGCATGACACGTAACATGCCAAACAAACTCACAGATGCCACTCTCTATTCTTCTTCTATGCACTGTGCTGATGATATGGTTAAAGGTCAATCTAATGGCTACAGATTGCCAGCTCCCGCCATCTCGAGCGCTGATTACTTTGACATGATGAAACGCATGAACGAGCTCGAGGAGAAGGTGACTTTTCTTATCAAGAAACCAATTACCATGCCTCCCGAGAAAGAGGAAATGCTGAATGCCGCATTGAATCGTGTTGGTACGTTGGAACAAGAGCTTTCAGCTACAAGAAAGGTATGGACTGGTTCTCTTGACAATCTTTGTTGATCAAAATTGGAAATATGTAGGTTCCCTATTTTGACAACATGCATTTCTTCTAGAACTAAAAAGTAAGTTATCCAAACATGGTTAAAAATAAAAAGTTGCTTAAAACGAATTTAGTCTTATCTTAGGCTTAGCTAAGAATTGTCAAAATCTCAAGAATGCCGATCTTTTCAGACAAAAATTGTTTACCCCTTTCTATTATCAAATTTGCAGGCTCTTGAGGATGCTCTTGTTCAACAAGGCGAGCTCCTTGCTTATGTTGAGAAGAAGAAAAAGAAGAAGAAGTTCTTTGCTTTCTAAATGCAGAGATCATATGGCTCATACTCCGTTTGCTTTGCCGAATACTGAATTTGGAGCTTTTGTATATTAAATTGTTTGCTGTTGTAATAGCTTAAGTAATGTGTTGTTTCTTGGCGACATCAACGTTTATTCTCTATGGTTTTTAAGCACTTAACTCTGACTTAAACTTGTGTTTCATTGTCCTTAAATTACATTACATTGTGAATCTAAGTTCAATTGAATTCCTGGTTTATTCTTTAGTGTGAAGAGGATCACGTACTAGTCAAATTCTTCCTTGTGTATGTATCCAGAAAGAAGTGCTTTTGATGGGGTCACTTCTAAAGGATCACAGGGTTGACCTCACTTTTTACAGGTACGTGGGATGCTTATACTTAAAGAGTAGCAATTGCTAGTGTGTGTGTGTGTGTGTGTGTGTGTGTGTGTGTGTGTGTTTGAGAGAGAGAGAGAGAGAGAGAGAGAGAGAGAGAGAGAGAGAGAGAGAGAGAGAGAGTACAAGAAATATTTACAAAATCATATTTAGGGATGATATTAACGAACCATACATTAAAATATATGGATTTGAGTTTTTAGATGATAATACCAAAGAGAGAGAGAGAGAGAGAGAGAGAGAGAGAGAGAGAGCTTGCTTCAAATATATGACAGCAAGTCTATAGCAATAATGATCGACAACGAATTTCTCTCACTTCAAACATCACTCTAGATCTCAGGTTAATCAAACTAAAACCATAATCAATTAGTTCATATAGAATTCGAGTAATATTCCTCCCAACATATGTAAGGAAATCTTCAAGATTCTCCGTATGGTTAACAGTTACATCAAATACTGCCTCCCCAAAGCTCCTCGTTTTGATAAATATTACCAGCAAAACTTCTTTTTCTGTGAAACAGAAGCAGAAGGTATATTAGCAATAGGCATAACGTATATGCACAAATTTAGGCAAAAGCGGGTGGATATGGATCAATGTGAAGACTTGAGTGTGCGAGGAAAAGAGAAATTGAGTCATAGAGCATGATATTTGGCTCCAAAGGGAAAGATAAAAAGACCTTTGGAAAGTAGACACTTTTTTGAAAAAGCAAGTTTGAAATTAACTAAGAAGTAACCTCTCAAAAAGCTAAACGTGATTAATTTTTAAACACGTTTTACTCTTTTTAGGCTTCAGGCAAAAATGATCATAATACAAAAATTTTGAACTTGTATTTTTCATGACGAGAACAATGGTTGAATTAACTCACCCGAAACTTGGATTCTTCTTCACTGTCCATATAAGCAAGCAGCTCCTCTTGCCTCATCAAAGCTTCATGCAGAGCCTGCTCAGTAGAAACACAATCCACTATCACTTACCTTACCTTTGGAAAGGCAAAGATTAGAGTGTAAACTAAATAGTCAATCCTATTCAGACTCAATAACATTTGTCCCGCACAAGTTTTCCATGTCATGATAACCACATCACCAAGTTTTCCTCAGCAATGCAGAATGAAATTGTACCTGATTAATTTTGCTATTATATAGCTATTCTCATTGTTGCAAAATACAGGATATACCTTTTTGGTGGAAATTAACTCCGCTTCTAGGGCATCAACTCGACAAACGGCAGCATTGAGCAGTTCTTCTTTCCCGTGAGGCATCTCTAATGGCTTTTCTTGAAGAGTAATCGCCTTCTCTTCAAGCTCACCCAAACTCTTCAAGACAGAAGATAAAAGTTCAGTTTCTGTAAACTGTGGAGTTGGTGAAGGCGGTCGAAACTCCTCCTTTGTAATCGGGTCAAAGGAAAATTCTTGAATGGTTTGCTCGTGTTGTGATGATTCATCAGGCAATTTCTTGATGACACTGCATGATAGTGTACGGAATAACACAAAAAGGGTCATGAAGAAGGCCATAAGAGCTGCCAACATGCGATCATGAATTCCTTCTGGGGCCTTTTGAGAATCAGGTGGCCGAAGCACCTCTGTATTTAAAAGTTCAAATTACATATTTAAAGTTAGTAATAAAGTCAATATTTCAAGCAAGGTCTTTATAGTATTCCAATTTCCAAGTTTACACCCCGATTCGTGAGACAATTATTAATAGAAATATACATAACTAACCTTTAGAAATAAAAGGCTTTGAAAGGGATGGTTGCTTCTTCCATCCAGAATCAACCTCCTTCTCAACCATGGGAGCATACTCATCATCCCCTGACAAGTTCCCAACAAAGCAAGATGTTCCTATAGCCCCAGCCTGAGAAATGAGTCAAATAATACACAAAATCATCAAGAGAAAATTATCAATCCATAATTGTGGGGAACCAATAAGTATTAATAATTAAATATGTAAATAATCAATCCATATGGAGTTTTTGCAAGATTATATACAACCTTAATTTTCTCCAAAAATCTTATATTGAGGACACACGGGACAGAGTTGATTCCTTTAGAGATTATTCACATAAAACAATCAACAAATTTTATCCACTTGGAATATACTTCCGTTTACATTGATGCCAACCAAACCTCTCTTTGAACTTCGAAAGAAAAGAATCACAAAGTTCAGAATTTGCAAAACCTACTACCAAGCATAAAATAACTAAACATGAAGTTCACAGGCTTAGCCATACCTCCTCACGAACTGGAGTCAACCGAAGATGTGAATATTTCATAATGGCTTTTGGTGAAGCAATATCTTCAGCTTCAGAACCAGACTTGGCAGTAGACGTATCACTGCTTTTTACCTGCTTCAACAACCAAAAAACCATAAGATTTAACTCAAATATGACATGTTGAGGAGTTTCTGTGCCCAATCTCATATAGAAAAGCCACAGAGATCGCACCATCGAAAAGAATATTATAAATGATCTTCCCTTCGCTGTTAAGAACTTTAAAAACCAGCCTGGCACGCCATGCTTCACCATTAAGCACCATCTGCAACACAATGTAATGAAATCAATTCTTTTCAATGTGAAAGAAAACTGTAATAATGAAAGTTATACTATATTTTTCATTTTATATTTATTTAATATTTAGGGGGTGTTTGATGGATATTATTGAGGCAAGAATATATTTTAAATAATGATATGATGGGAAATATGTTGTTAAAAAGTAAGGAAAAGTTATTGATGTGGTGGAAAATATTCTTTTATTGAAGAATGTGTGATTGAAAATGAGTTTTGAAAGAATGTAGGTCAAACAGGGGCTTAATTAGGACCTTTAAAATCTCTGGATTCGTCATTTATCGGAACGAAGGCAACCTCCTTGATCCCCACAGGTACACATTCCACCCAAGAACTCTGGCAACTCACTGCACAATCCAAAAAATTTAACTTCAGAAACAATAATAAAAAAAAAAAAAGATCAACGATGCTTCCGTTAAAAGCAATTTTGCTCATAACGAGATCCACCCCTTTCACCTGGAATCGATTACTTCAAGCAACTTGTTCTGGTATTTATTTCCAAGAACCTGTGATATATTCCAAAAAATGAGAGAACTATAAGTTAGTCAGTCGTTCAAGCAAAAAGAGTTCTGCTTCCAAATAACAAAAGAGGAATCATTGACATACATGAATCTTAGTGGTGGTCCTGGGATCTAGAAAACCTTTTACAGTATTCCACAATAGCCTAAAGCCTGGACCAGCATTGATGATAAACAATTGATGAAGTGTCTGCAGCAGTTAAAAGGCACAATATATTAGTTCCCAAGATTTCTCAAAACCTGATAGAACTTATTGAGTTAAAAAATTCTAAAATTTACTTCAGGATAATTATCTCCATCTATCTTCTGGAGATGCATAATGAGTTCCCTTGCACTCTTAGTGAAGTTTTTCAAGCCCTGAAATTGACATCAGATATATATAAGTTATATAACAAAATGAAAAATTATTTATCAATCAAACTGATAAAACATGTGTGCCCCCACAAATGATGATGATTATATAACAAAAGTTAAACAGCATGTAACACACCACACTGTGGACATCCAAAACCGTTGTGCTTGAATCAATGTGTCTTTTGGCAGCAATTGTACAAGCTGGGAACTTGATGGCAAAGCATTTCTCAAACTCCCTGACATGGTACTTTATGTAACGGTCCATTGTTGTAACCTGCATAAGTTTGTTCGGATCGGCTTTTCCCAGTCTCTCAGTGTATACACGCCTGCCCTCTTTGTCAACTCCATGATAACCATGGGGATAATAATTCAAAACTTCATTCAACTCTTTGAATTCAAAATCCTGAAGAAGACAAGAATAAATTACGAAAATTTTGACCAAAGTAACAAAGCTGACACTGGGCGACTGATGAGTACAACCGGAAGATAATTAACCATGCAATTTGGCCTTGTTACTTCAGTGGACATATTGGATCTCGTTACCTCCATAATTGTGTCAGTGCCAAAATCTTTCCTCCACTGAATCATATCGGCCCACGTGCACTTAGCCTTTTCTTTATCAAATTTTCTTGCTTTTAAAAATCTGCAAGCAAATTTCTTCAGCAGTCTCAAAAAAAAATAAAGGGAATCGTTGCTGAATCAGAAGAAAAGCAAGAAACTCAGAAATTTTTGTCTTACATGAATTCAAAACCAATATTACGTGCTTTTACATTTTGGTATATGCTGGTGATTTTATGTTTACATGTTTCAAAGCAATTTTGTCCATTAGCCTTTCGAAGAAATACTGGAAGTTTACAAGAAATATTCATCTCGCAGTTCCTATCTCTACTTTTCCTCTAGTTAACACAAAAATCATCAGAAAAGATTCATCTCTCCCTAATATTCGTACTTCTAAATTAGAAACAGCAAACACAAAACTTATCAGAAAATATAAAACACTATTCTTGTACCTGAGGTACCAACTTTAACATGTTGGCATTGTGTAAGAAATTTATCCCACTAATAGCTTAAGGGAGGTTCGTGTAATATTCAAAATTCAAACGTGGCCAGTGAATTATACACGTGGCCATTTTCAATTACCTCTATAGTTATGGGATGAGAGAATAACACAAGTATATGACAATCCATAAAGTATTTTTTGGCTTATCTCATATAATATTCTAAACTCAAATGTGTCTAGTAAATCATGCACGTGGCTGTTTTCAATTACCTTTATAGTAATTGGATGAGATAATACCATGACAAGTATATGAAAATCAACATGTATTTTATGGCTTCCCTAGTAGAAGTGTGCATTTAAATAAAGGTAGGAAGAGAAAACGAATAATAACCTCAACATGATATGATAATCATCAAGCTTGTCTGGCAACAACTCATCCAATATCAATCCTTGTCGAAATGATTTGACAGCTTCCAGCTCCTCAGCATCCCGGATATCCTCAATTAAAACAAAGCTGACTAGGCCATTGCTCTTTCTTCTGTTGCCCTTCTTCTTGAGAGAATGCTTGAACTATGATGATGCACTCAGTGCTTTCTTCTTCAGGGAACCTATCCTTGTCCTACTTTCATCCTCAGAATTCTCAATATCAGATTTATTTCTCTTCTCTCGTCAGAGCCTGATGAACCCTTGAAGCCTATTCCATTGAAAACAGATACATATATAAATAAATCATTTTGAGAAACAGAAATTCAACTAATCATCCTTACAACATTCTACTGGGAGTTACCAGAAATCCCTTAGCCCGTAGTAAATCAAGAATATAGACAACTGCTCTGACTTTCGGTACATTAGACATTTGGAATACTAAATTTGGAGATCCAACTCTTAAATTGCATGGCTTCCTTTCATTAACATTTATAAAGCAAAAATGTTGAAATGAAAGCTAGTCGACAAAATAGCATTTTTAAGAAGTTTGATTACACTCAATTTTATTAGTAGTTTAAACTATAATAAGTTCCGATTATGTTTACACTTCAATTGTCTACTGACTACGATTATTGATAAGGAATATAACTATACCACTTTTTCACAATATAGGGAATTGTCGCCCAATCTCGCCAAGCGATGCTAATTCTGCTTTCTCAAGAGTAATCTGTCTGATCTTAATAGTTGACTACCAACTATCTTGGCCCTGGATGATCAAACCAATAATAAATTTGCTGCTATAATATAATGCACCGACGCGGATAAGCGTGTCCGACACGATATGTGTCGGATACGTCGACACGCAATTTTTCAAATAGTACTAGCACGACATGTTGCCGACGCTTTAATTAAAATATTTAAAATTCTTTATTTATATAGTATAAATTAATTTATATTTGTTATTAATATGTATTGTTAAAATCTTTTAAATATAAGTACCAGTTTGTTATTAAGGGTGTGTTTGAGCCACATTATTTTAGAAGAATGTATTTTGGAATAGTAGATTGATAGAAAATGTGTAGTTGAAAAGGAAAGAAAAATTATTGATGTGATGGAAAATATTATTTTATTGAAGAATGTGTGGTTGAAAATGAGTAGAAGAATGAGAATGAAAATTTTAATGTGTACCAAATACGGGCTAATAATAATTTTGAATTAAAAATAAATAATATTTCTAAAAAAGAAAGAAGAATCACCATGATAGAGTATCGGAAGAGTGTTGGTATCCGACACAAGTTCGACATGTGTCAGACATGATCGTGTTACCCTAATTGAAGTGTCTGTGCTACACAATCGCTATATAAAAGCACTAGTTAACAACAGTTTATCCAAAATGCCCAACCGGTAATTTCGCCTCTGCAATAAATGGCTAAAATACAGAACAAGATTTGCATAATTTAACCAAGTTTCAAAACACATGTTTTACTGTCAAAAACCTCCTCGAAATTCTATTGTAGCGACTCCATTGAAAACTAACTATGACCACAACAACATTTCCTGCAGGCGAACAAAAACAGAGAACCGAAAACTCTAAAGGCTGCGGAGATACATACATTCTTCCAGCTGTGGCCGACAGAATGTATAAGAAAACATCAAAAGGGAAGACAGGGCATCAAGAACTGAATTTATATTTCATATTAGTACTTCTGAAAATATAAAAATGAAGCTCATTGTTATTTGCCCTAGAATTTTTTTAATTTTTTTTCCCCTTTTGTAAACCTAAAACTACCATAAATCGTTTAAAAAAAAAAGGAAATTGGTGGATAAAAAGTACGGAGAAACATAATACAAGTCTTATACTTATCACTCATATACGAGTAATGTTATTTATCATCGCTATGATGCAACTTCAGTAATTTAACGGCTCATTGTCCCTTGCATTTCTCTCTCTTTCCTCCCTCTCTCTCTTGTAAAAGTTGAACTGTCTAGTTCCTTTATTACACGAGGGCTGCTACGTTCATCGCTGATAAATAGCATTATTCCTCATATATCTTGAGTAAACACTAAAAAACACCTAATTTCAACTAATTCCACGAAATTACAACCAATTAAACGTAAATGCAGTTCGAGAACACTACAGAAATCATTTAGAACAAGAAATTTTCACTTACGAGGCCTCGCAAATCGATCCAAGGGTCCAGACATTGCTAGTTTTTGATCGTCAAAACCCTCTCAAAATCTTCATGATTGATCTATCAATCCAGCATTGTTAATTTTCTGTACAAAGAAATGTTCAAACTCTTATTCAGTAATTCAAAAACCTTGAGTTAATTCAGAACGAAAATTCAAGTATTTTTTAAGTGTCGAGCTTATCAAGAAGTTGACTGGACGTGATAACACATCAAATCCAGAAATGGCACAAAAAGAAAATACTTGGAGGAATAAATTCAGCTGAAAAGAGAGAGAGAGAGATTTGGATATTTATTGAAATAAATAGGTATAAATACGTGTATGAATGCCGGGTTAGTTGAGCGTTGCCGACTTTGGATAGTGAGGTGTAAATGTAGTGTTGAGCTGTAGGACCCAAAGTGGTATGCTGACACGTGGCATGAGAACCTCAGTATGCGACGGCGACTGGAATTGGAATCTGCCGGCAGTGGTTGAATGAAAAGTTGTCGAGAAATGCATTGGTTTCTGGGCAGTGTCTTCTACAGTGCTACGAACGAGTCGCGAGTTTGTACTTGGTATGATAGTGAGTTGGGACAGTACGAGTTAACAATGACACGTGATTAGGCACGTGAGCGTTTTATTCTGAATTTAATGGAAAGCAATTAATTTACCAAAAACACTTACACCATCAAATTAATCTCGATTAAACACTCTTGTGTAGTTTAACAAGTTAACAACACGCAATCACAAACCTGCACGTTCCACATACCAACAAAATTAAGGGTTACGTCACGTTGCCAGCGAGTGATTGATAGATAGAGCGATAAAATGGATGTTAGCAAATGTGATTGGATAAAAAATGTTGATTATGTTTAAAACAATTCAACTGGGAAGTTTCATGTGGCATCATGTCAAATATTATGTCACTGAAACATGATTCCAAAATTAATGTTAATTATCAAAGTATCGTACTAGACACGACTTTTTCCACGGATGTGACCTTCCACTATTAATCTCCCTCATGTAATGGCCTAATCATCTGAAAAACATTTTTTTTATAAAAAATAAACTTAAATAATTTATGAAATAAATATTTTTTTTATTAATCAAAAGTAAGAATAAATAAGTTATTTGTTTGGATATGAATGTAAAAAGGGTAACAACTAAGTCTAGACATATTTTTTAATAAGAAAAAGCTTTACTTTGAATAACTTTACCTTTTGTATATATTGTTATTTATTTTTCATTAATTATATGTTCTTTAGATGATGTGTATCTAAAGATCGCTCATATTGCACCTTAATACAATCTTATGAATGAAATTCTTCCAATCATATTTTCAGTAATTTGTTCCGTTAATCTAGGACATATTTGGGTTGGATTAAAATCTGATTTTAATCTAAGTCAAAATCAAACAATCAATATTAACCACATCTTTCATGAATCTCACATCTTTTTAATCACACATTTCAAAAATTTCTATCACAATTCACTAAAAATCAAAACTAATTTTAATTCTCACAAAACACCCTCCTAATATGATTTGTAACAACGTAACCTTGCAATCATACATTTTAGTTGGGATAATTTGCACTAAACATCACTAAGCTTTTAACCATATTTTCGATTAGATCATCGTACTTATATTTGGTGCAATAACGCCATTATATTTAAATTTACGAGCAATCGGTTCACCCTTACCAATGAGCTTGTTGACATGTCTGTCAAAACCAATGACGTGCCAATGTATCAATTAATTTTCAATGCCAGCTCATCTTAAAGTGCATTGGAGGTCATTGAACTTTAACTCTACTTACAACGAGGTCACTTAACTTCAATTTTGTACAATCACATCATGACACTTTAATTTACAAGCAATTATTTACCTCCGCTTGGTGGAGAATGTATTGAAAATTACAAGTTTTTCCAAATCTACGCAATCAGAGATTGATTTTCGATTAGTCATAAGGCTAATGTACCATTATGGAAAATGATCAATTATTTAATCATAATAGATGGACAATAATTTAGGTCATAATTTGTAGGATGCAAAAAATTCGAGACATTTAATATTCTTATTCACCAATCTTTCAATTTTATGCTCGCGACTTATTTATTTTAGAGTAATACAATATTGTTTGATGGTGGATGTGGGGTTTTCTCATGCTTGCAGTGCATTGGCGATCTAGCAATGTAATATTTTCGAAGGTTAAAACATTGAAAACATAATTAATGGGGTAAAAAGAAACACCTCAACTGTTCTTGTTAGGCATCTTTCAAATAAATAGATTGAACCATAATCAACAATCCTTAAATGAGCATATAATGGTAGACTCGTTATTTCATCAAACGGAGAGACATAATTGCTCATAAACTAAAGTAAAGTATCATAATTGCACCAAAATTGAAGTTTAACGATCTAGTTACAAGTATGGTGAAAGTTCAATAACCTCCATTGTTATCATAAACGAGTTAACTTGAAAAATAAATTGAAACATTGGCACATCATTAGTCTACAGACTCATTGAGGAAACTCAAAACATAATGATCTGATTATTTAGAAATTAAAGCATAGTGGGTTGAAGTTTAGCGACCTCAAATGCAATTTACACTTTTAAGTGTGAACTTCTCGAGTTGCTTCCAGCGGTGATTAGAAGGTTGGGCCAACCCCACCCCCACTCCACCCCACCCACCACATGCTTACCTCCCCAACCACTTTTTCTCGGGAGTAGATTCCAAACTACATTTGTTTTCTTTTCATCCTCCTCTTATTTTATTTTATTTATTTCTTTTCCAATATTTTGATTATTTTTCTCCACCGCTTTTTTCTCTATATAATCACTGCCCAAACACCATCAAAAGCCCCTTCCCCTTCTCTCTTCTTCCTTTTCGTTCCTTTAATGTCACTCTGCCATTTTCATTTCCCAGTTCTTTAAGTAGTTAAAAAATTCTGCATCTGTGAAAAATCTCGGTTTTTTGGGAAGCAAATGTTCAGTTTTTTGTTATTGATCTTTGAGATTTATGTCTGCGATTCTCTATGAACTCCTCCTGCTGGGGTTTATGATAAATTCTACATATAGGCGCAGGACTCATTTAGTTCAATCCTTCTCAGTTGTCTTCCTCTACTGGTTTTATTACATATCATGATTTTTGCTCCTTTTTCTTTGAATAATTAGCTTTATATATATATATATAAAATTTAATCTATATAGCTCTACATAACATATATTTACAGAATAAACGTAAAATTGCTATCTGGGTCCTGCTAATAATCTGATATTTTCGATACCCTCGAGAATTTTCTCTAGGTTTTGTTTTCATGGCTTCCTCTAGTGGGATATCGTCAGGTACATCTGGTGTACAGAACTCAGGTTCTGAAGAAGATCTGCAGCAGCAGTTGATGGATTTGAGGAAGAGGAAGAGGATGATCTCTAACCGCGAGTCAGCTCGCCGCAGTCGGCTCAGAAAACAGAAGCAATTGGATGATCTGATGTCTCAGGTGGCTCAGCTGAGGGAGGAAAACAGCCAGATCCTCTCCAGCATTAATGTCACCACTCACCATTACCTTAACGTTGAAGCCGAAAACTCAATCTTAAGAGCCCAAGTGGCTGAGCTGAGCCATCGGCTTCAGTCCCTGGATGAGATTAACAGTTTCTTAACTGGAGCCGGAACGGGAGTCGAAGAGCCTTATTTCATTAATGAACCTGCTCATGAATTAATGAACAATTCTTGGAATTATCTTAATGTTCATCAGCCTATTATGGCTTCAGCAGATAGTTTGTTGCAGTACTGACAAAGGAAAGAAAATTCTGGATTAGCAGGAGATTAACTAGTAATAATAATAAAGATTAGGGAGTTAATTAAAATGGATCTTGGTTCGCAGTGAAAGTAACCTTTTTTCAAAGGACTTCTGTAATTGTACTTTGCTCTCTATTATGCATCAATATTGCTATTTTTATTTTTATTTCCTAATCTTATTAATGATTTATTCCAAATAATATTTTAATTTGTTGTTCGCCAAAAAGAAAAAAGAGTAATACTATTCATCCCAACTGGAGTTGAGTTAATGTGACAATTACGTGACATTAAATGATAGATTCATTTAAATACAATGACACATAACTCAGTTAATTAAATATATCATTTAATTACATATAATTGTCACATAAATTGGGGTTCAACTCCTGTGAGAATGAATAACATTATTTAAAAAAAAATATTAATAATGTTAATTTACGGAAATCTATGGGATGACTCCCACGTGCAGGGAACAATGTATACAACACAAGTACGAAGACAATCTAATTAGTACCTATTCAATGTATATTTTTTCAGAATATATTTTGTAAAAGTTATAAATTCACGTATAAAATTATTTTATTGAATTACCGTGATTAAAGGAAATTTTGATTAAAAAAATAAGTTTTAAAAAATGGGGTCAAACAAAGAGTTAAGGCATGATTTGCTTTAAAATAAGTTGAATTTTACTTTTAAATTAATTATTTTATCATGAATAATGTTTAAAGACATTTTTTTTAAAAAAATTGTTAAAAAGTAGCTATTTATGCATATTCAAATGTGCTATTAATCCATTATGCTTAGAAATAAAATCCATGTTGAATTGAACGTGAGATTTGAGGGGAAGAAAGATATTACTTTTATTACATTTAAGATTTTTTCCATGAAATGACTTAGAGCAAGATTTGTCTTAATATAATTATCCTAACCAAGAAGTAATGTGAGCTTAAATAATTACTCATATCAATATCGAAACCACTTGTTTGGTAAAAAAGTAAAAAAGAACGTCTTTTCAAGGTTTATCGCTCATCATCTTCATTACATTTTCCCCATAAAAAGACAATATAGTGATATCATTGGTTGTGGAAAAAGATATTAGATGTGAAAATTGACATGCACTATAGGCATTTGAAAGGTAAATTAAAGCACTCTTTTAATTTTTAGCCCTATTCGAAACAAATTCTTCAAAATTACTTTTAATCGCACATTTTCTCGTTAAAATAATTTTTAAATTCGTAGGTTAATTTTTATAAAATCTATTTTAAAAAATTTAGGCCAAACAATCCGTTAACAATTGTATTCATGTGAAGAAAGTGCCAACAGAACATGGCAAATACTGGCTACTGCTTTCTTATGATTCCTATAACTTTTGGACTTGTGTTTCAATTTAAGAAAACGAACAAATCAAAATGCTTGAAAGATGCTTAGTGGAACCCAATCAATTCACCTGTCCTTTGCTACCTCGTTTTTCTTTTCTTAAAGAAAACAAATTAAACAATAAACATTGGACAAAGACAAAAACTGTCATATTCTAGTCACCATCTAATGCTTAAATCTTAATAGTTTACTCCTATATGGGCCCCATTACTTCATTATAATGGGATAAATAGTAATTTTTCGAAAAATGTATGATTAAAAAATGAAGAAATTTTTTTATATTTACATTTAATATTATTTTATTAGAGAATTTGTGATTTATTAATATGAAGAGAAAAAAATAAATTTTAATTTAATGGAAGTCAAACATGGTCTTAGAAAGCGCACACGCAACTTGCTTTACACGACTTTTTCATCAGCAATCTCATTTGACCTATCGACAGGACACAACATTTAATAAAGATTTTCGAGAATACTATTCCGAATTAGTGTCCTCTCGACACTTATTAAAGTTCGATATCAATTCATGAATTAACATTTAATATTCTTCAATACTTTCACAAGAATTGAAATCAACGTATTCAATCATCTCAAAAACACCCGGGTACTCGATCTGACATCTCAAGGGGTAACTCAATTAGTGTTCATTTGTTGAAGATGGTTGAGCACGTTTAAAAATACCTTGCACGATTTTTTTTTTCCTTAAATTAATTAAAAGTCATGACAAGTCACCCACTCGAGGTACAATGGTCATAGTAGTTGCAAAAGCAGAGCTTTTACACCTAAATTCTACAAAAAAAAAAAAAAAAAAAAAAAAATTATTGAAAACATAAGGTCAAGACTCCATAGAAAATTGTTAGAAATTCTACCAAAAATTGTCATATTCAATTTTCAATTATAATCATTCACTAATTTAATAATTTACGTGCCTTCAGTCACCTATCTTTTTAATTTTTCAGTTGATGAGATAAATAAAGTGGTCTTAATAGAGTTAGAGTTACTGCGATTACTGCAAAGATCTCATTTGAGTTTCGACATCAAGATGTGTATACTTAAACCCCTAAATTTCACGCCGAAAAGAACAAAATGGTCAAATAAATGAGTAATGTGTAAGTGAAATTCATTTCTACCATTGAGTTTTTCCCTAAATAAACCAACATGGTGTCACCATTAGTGCCATATGACATTTAAAGTGTAAAATTTCAATAAAATGGACAATGAAAAAGATGACAGTATAGCACCCGTGCAAAAGTTGTTAAATATGGGCCCATAAGAACAATTGGCAAACAACTTGAATTTCTTAAATAGCAAAAAGTATACATATCAAGTGGCATTTGTACAAAAGAAAAGATGAGAAGCCCAGTTACATATATAGCAAGTTTTCGGTGGCTACAGTTATTTCAAGGATTAATTTCATTTTTGGTCACTCAACTTTCGCTCTAGTCTCCGTTGAACCATCAAACCTATTTTATTTTAATCAATATTTATCACTCTATCGAACGTTGAAAATCCACGACAGCTTCACGGGTCTTATGCTTTCTGTAAATATCCCACCTACTCAAGTTTTGCTGCAAAAATTTAAAAATAAATTGATGTATAGTATCCGTGATTTATTATATTTACCTAGAAGCATAAACACGTAAAATTACCCACAAATTTGAATGCTCACTTAGGACTGAAGCATTGAGTTTTAGTAAGATGGCTAACATAGAGAGTATTATTGAAATTAAATTGAATTTCAATGATCGATCGGGACGAATTAAAGATCACAATAGTCAAATTGTATTCGAGCCCCTTAGGTCACATTTGCAAATTTATCATTTGTCATGGTGTACTTGTATGGTGCTTGTTTGATAAAACATTTCTAAAGTCTTATCAAAATTTTTATCGATCAAACGTTATAATCACATATTTAATGAGATCCACAATTTTTATCAATTTTTTAACTATATATTTGATTAATTTTTATTAAAAGTTTTGTCACGCGATAATTTATTTATCTTCGAATTACTTGCTATAAGTACTCGATTATAGTTTATAATCGGAACGCGCATCGACCAAAGTGAAAATGAGTTTATTTCACGCAATCCGACAAGCTCGATAAACAGTCTTAGCCACAAAATTACGTGCATTAATCCAACTTTTGTCTTGGTCCACGGTGCTTTCGACCTAAAATGATGTATTAGATAAAGATTAAAAGTTTTAAAAACAATAATTAAAGGTGATAATCTTCTTTTCCCATCACTTTGGTTCTCTTATGAAATGAAGACACGTCACCAAACGGAAAAATTCGAGGATTTTGCCTTTGCCAAAAGCAAGAGATCATGAATTAGTGAATTATTTCACGGAAGTTAGTCATTTATTTAGCTAACACGTGGAATTGTTATTGAGCAGCAGTTTCAAATCATGTACAATAACGAGGGAAAGGCAATTAATTTAGGGAGCACTCGAATGGGCATTGGTTAGGTCTGAAGCGGCTCGATTCTAACGTAACATGATTTCAAACCAAGCATTAATATTCTCATAAATCAATCCACCACTATCAGATCGTGCCAATCTTGAGTAGTCAGCCGCGCAAAAGCCTTCCAATTTGAGACTTTTTTTATTTAGTAGAAAATCAATAAAAAAGATCTAACTAGTTGCTGTCCAATCCAGACTCGACACGGTTCCCACTTTTCAACTAAACAAGTAAGCAGGTGGGTCGTACCAAAAAGTTGAAGATATGATATTCTTCTGCTAACATGTGAAACTAATTTTGAGCAGTATTCTAAAAAGCGTTAAGCGTGGAGGACAAGATTCGCTGTTTCGAGTTAGGCGAGACAAGTATTAAAGAAAAAAGTTTTCTTAGTTTAATATTATTTTAAATTTCTAATCAAACTAAATTTATTTAATAATTAAAATAATACATACTAAACATATAAAATTATAAAGTATTAGATTAAAATTTTGAAAAAAAAATGAGCCTAGGTTAAAAAAAAAGGCAAAAAAAATAATTATATAAAAGTGAAAAAGCACGAGTGTGGGCATTTGGCTCCCGCTTCATGCTTTGGGATGCCTATGTACTGCTTTATAGAACACTACTTTTTTAGTAGTTGAAAGTTTTGAGTTATGCTACATGAATATAATGGATGACCGTATGGATGACACACACACACATGGGAGGTTGACATTATTTAATTCAGGTCGGGACTTACGCGTCCCATGTGAGGGCATGGTTAACCAGTAGTCATCTATTATGTTCATTTGACTTAACTCAAAAGGCTTATGGAATACTTAGCTTCAAATGGACATGGGCTAATTGGCCAAGCAACTTGATCCAAGCCTAGTGTAAATCTTGTCGTAAATCAATCAATTTACGAACAAATCATTCCAGACTTGAATAGTCAATGTGCGTAAATCATCTATTGTGGGTTTTATTATTTTTTAATGAAAAGTGTTCGACTTAATAGCTCGTCATCTTATGACTCTAAATAGATCGTTCTTGGCCTCCCACTTTTCTACTCAACAATTTAAAGTTTGGCTCGTACCAATAGTGCAATATATGTTAAAGATGCGTCGACACGACACACGTGCCATTTTTTTATGGCAAGGGCGGTGGGGGTGCTGGGGTTAGGGATCTTTGTCTTCCAATGTTTGAAACCAATAAAAAATTGACAACTAACATAAATTATGATAGTTTTAAGATTCTTGCTGGCCCATATAATATTCTGTATTTTTATAGCCCTTTTTCTTTCTCAGATTCTAATACCACGTTAATGTACTTACAAGAATTCTTGATGTTGTGTTAGCATGTGACCAGCCATCAGCCGTGCGTGCTCTTGAATTATTCGTATTAATAAAAAAACAAAAAAGTGGCCTGACTGGAGAAAAAAATAACGATTGTTAATTTATTTTTTATTATTGTTATTCTTTTGAGGAGACATTTGTCAATGTGAGCCTCATTAAAGAAATGAAAAAGAAAAACTAAAATATCTACCAATCATGCAACAAATTAGCCAATTTCACAATAATTATTTTCAATATTTTTTTTCTATATAGTCATTTTCAATCACACATTCACAGAATAAAATATTTTACACGTAAACTCAAATTTAGTCTATACTTTTTAACTACACATTCTCCAAAAAATTACTGTTCAAAACTCTGTTTTCCTCAAATAATGTTCATCAAACAGCGACTTAATTTACTGAGGATAGAGCAGTAGTAATGTATTAAAGTTTCGATGAGAAAATATATGGAAGATACGTAAAGTGGATGAAACAAACGTAAATATTTTGTTGGTAGGCAAAGTCGATTTTGAGGTCGTGTAAGAGGTGCAATGGAAAAGGGGCTCATGATTATACGGAACCCCGTCAATACATAATGGGCTATATATAGTAATGTTTGGTCATCATTAAATTAAAATTCATTTTTATCTCTCTTCTGAACAATCACATATTTTTTCAATAAAATAATATTACACATAAACCTTAAAAAAAATTCCTTCTTTTTCAATCGCACATTCTCCAAAAAATTAATATTTTCCTCATTAAAATGTGATATAATGGAGTCCAAACAAGGGCATAATTTCAATTTAATTTAAAGAATATTTTTAGAAGGGATTTTTTTTTTATATAAAGTTGAAGGCCACAACATTTAGGAGGAAAGAAAAGAGACTATTGTTTGACCCAAAAAATATAGCACATTTAAAACACCAGAATCTATAAGTAAGAGAGAAAAAAAAGAGGAAAAAATGATGTAAAATAAATAAATTAATTAAAAGGAAAGAGGGCGTTTTTTAAGATTTCATGCGGATCGCTCAAAATTTCATGATCCGCCCTTTTGGTAGGTGTTAATTTAATTCACCGAGAAATACCAAAATTAACCCATTTTCAAGTAAAGAAAATCCAAAGAGAAATAAAATGAACACGACCGTCCATATCAATTTTACTCTTTCACGCAGAATCAACCATTTCTCCATGAAAGAAATTTGCCTTTTATTTGACGATGGAGTTCGATTTTATTCTTTGCCGTAAAATCAACCATTTCTTTATGAAAGTAGTATCTTAGCTTTGTACTACCATTTGCTCAATTGCTTTATACTCGACTTTCTTGCAGAAACTCACATCACTAAGGAATCTTGTGCTGCTCTTCTTTACCAGACTGATAGCCACCACTGAATATATATATTTCAATATGAAATAATTAAAAAGAAAAAAAAAATCCCGGGACCATATAACGACATTGATAAATGAAAGGGTTACATAAGATATTTTCAGGTACCAACTTTTTGATTTGTCAAATGTGCTGATGAAAGCAAAGAGGCCATTTGATAGGATAAGAAGTACTGTACTGAATATAAAGCTGGCCCGTCTGTGTAGAGTGAAATCTTTAACTTCGTGTCAGCTGAAAATATTTCATTCAAGCAGTACAGTCTGAGTAGTTAGTGCCGTGGACAAGCAAGTTGAATGGCCTCAAGACTGCATGACAAGTTGGCATTTTCAGAGAATCTTCAATCTGCAGAAAGTAGCACAGACAGTTTCTGGAAACCTATTTATGGATTAAAGTCGAGGATTGCAGTAGATTGTTGGCAGGGGTGTTAAATGGGGGAGCTTAGGGAGTGCATCACAACACAAACTACTTAAGTTACGAGTAATGTTTCTTGGCTAGATGACACAATTTCAGAAGAAAGAATAGAATGCCCCATCAGAAGAAGTGTTGACTATGGTCTTGTTAACTGCAAGGACGCAAAGCTATAGTTACAAAGGCTTGGGACGGNGGAGTGCATCACAACACAAACTACTTAAGTTACGAGTAATGTTTCTTGGCTAGATGACACAATTTCAGAAGAAAGAATAGAATGCCCCATCAGAAGAAGTGTTGACAATGGTCTTTTTAACTGCAAGGAAGCAAAGCTATAGTTACAAAGGCTTGGGACGGATTTATAGTCACCGACACTGAAAGGGCTGCAGGCGTAGACATGTCGGCACGGAAGTTCTCACATCGCAGCTATCTGCTGCAATGCGTGAATTCAAGGCGTCTTTGTCATACCAGTGAAAAGTATGCCGAAGAGGTTCAAATGCAAGTCGTCGAAGCTAATGCTGTTACTCGATCCACTCAATTCATCTATCGTTGAGTTCAGTTTGACTAGTCGACAAGACTAGCACGAGCCTACTTGCTCAATAAAAGTGTGGCTTGGCTCGTCCCACGAGCTTGCCCCTTCGTGGGGCTAGCCAAATCGGCTCTTGTTTATTTATTTTTTACTAAATTTTGCATATTTCTCTCAAATTTGACAAGTCGACTAGTGAGCTCGTGAGCAATTCAGCTCACCCAATTAGCCTGCTCCCATGAGCCGACGAGTGGCTCACCCATTTACCATCCATAGGTGATGGTCAAATTAAAATTTGCGAATCTTATAACGTGAATCTCAATACACATTTTGTTAAGGCATCTCCATTTTGTAGGCAATGGAACGATGAAAGTGATTATGTGGTCCAACATAAAGTTATTGAAGAAAAAATGCCTAGTTGTTAGTGCATGTTTGGTAAACATTATAATTTTTTAAGTTGATTAAACATGTTTTTTATACGCACTTAAATTTACGGCTTACTAATTTTACTTATCATCTCCACATTCTATAGGTCTAACGGTTAATAAACATGTAAAAAACACTTGTGCAATTCAAGTACATTATCGAAAAAGCTTGAATTGGAAGTTCAATAAATATACCCATTGGGTTTGGTTCTTCGCTCTCGTGAACCAACTAATAGATATGCAATAAAATCTTCATTTCGAGGAATGAATAGAATTTTTAGAGAATCGACATTAGTCAATTATTTGTAAATAAACGAATTGTTCTTCACAATACATAAAAACAAATGATTTTATAAATAAAAGTTGTTTTTATGTTACGAACTCAGATTACCTTGATTCTAATTGGATTGAATTTCTAGTCCAAGACTCAGCTTGTAGCAAAATCAGTCCAGGAGAAACTTATGGCCCGGCTCAACTAAGAGTCATTCACCAGAGGCCCCATATGTTGTTCTTGTATTATCTTCCCCCCCCCCCCCCCCCCCCCCCCCCCCCCCCCCCCCCCC
>CAIGRN010000018.1:0-10858 GCA_903798345.1 Fraxinus anomala | reverse complement strand
TGAGAAGAATGAAAGAAGAGTACAACTGCTGATATATCATCTATAGCTATTCCCCTTCTCTTTTTCTTCCATGCACGGACAGCACACTCGGCCAGATGCTTAGCCGATTTTCCCCTGTCCGGAGTTGTTGATACTATTTGCACGGCTTCTTGGTTCGATACAACATCCCACACCTTAACACGAAACAATAGTTTATTATCGATAAAGTGTTCAGACTATATAGCAAAAAATGTAAATAGTAAAGACAGGCAGCTATAGCAATCCAGATTAGTTAACGAGGCATACATACCCCATCTGTTGCCAGCACGACGAACTGATCTTTACTCGTTATACGTCTCTGTGTCACTTCAGGGACGGAAATAAGTCCGAAATCCTTGACACAATAATCCCCAAACGCTCTAGACATTGCTAGTCCAGGAGATTCTTCGTCTGGCAACCACACTCTGTGAACCCCGGGCTCATCATGCAGACAGAATACCCGGCCTTTGCACTGCATTATCCGCTCAGCCTCCTCTGTACGAATATAACAGTTCGACATTGTACTAGAGAGAGATATAGAGAGTGACGGAGGGGGAGGGGAAGAGAGACTCACGGGGTAGATTAGGCTTGAAGTCGACAGTAAGCTGAACCGGTACCAAGCTGCCACTGTCAGAAGTGGTGGCCAATATGGCACGAGAGTCACCAACATTTGCTACGAAAATAAGCTCCCCCTAGAAGAACATCACGATTTAGGACGAAAAGCAAAATATGCTGATCTCGATGTAATTATAAAAACCAGTAATACTAGCGAATGAGCATATCTAATCTACACGTGTCTAGATCCTCAAATCAGAAAATCAAACTTCTTCATTTGCAGAATGCTCTGATAAGCATTTAGGTTAGCAACCATTCAATCAGCTCATAAACGATCAAATTTTTGAAGACCACCACACTAAACTCTTTTCCCATGCCAAAGGCACATGCCCTATCCCATTAAAGGCATTGCCTGTTAAATGCCGAAAATAGTCATACGACTACGTGAGGCGAACATGTAGCAGAAGTCCAAAAGTTCAAATTTTTTGATTGATGATTATTCACTTTGAAAAATCCATGATTTTCTTACATTAGAGAAAGCCTAAATGTACAAAAACAGAATGTGTTACACCTTCCACATCTTGGGCCAACATAACAATTCTGAAATAACTTTTTTACTTCTTTTCGACTTCCCAAATTTTGTAATGCACCAGCAAAGACGGCATGCTTCGGGTTGTTCCCTAAGAACTTAATATTTCTAGTATGAAAGAATGCAACTAAACAAGCAATGACCTTGACAACTCGCAATAAGTGAAAAATAAATACTCGTGTACGAATTAGCTTATCATAATGCAAAGCGAAAAAATAAGTAACTATTATCACCTGCTTAACAATTGTCAAAGCAGTGGTTCCGCTGTAGAATGAATCAATTTTACGGTGGTGTTTCAAATCCTGATCTACAGCAGCACATGTCTTCAAGTAGGAATGCTTCCATATATTGAATTTATGAAGCTTTTTATCTGCTTCCATATCGAAATCTGGATCAAGTGAAGCTTCAACAAGCGTTTCTTGCCAACTACGAAGAAGAGACAATGGTAACAACTCTCTAACTCTCTTCGCCACAAAATGTCCCCAAGGACCGTGTCCATCAAATATCCCACAGAATATCATATCTTCTTGGCATCCAAATTCCTACAAACAAAAATTAAACAACCTATTTATCACCGAAAAACCTCAAAAAAAGCTGCATTTTCGTAGTTAAATATACCTCCCAAACGACGCAGCAATCTTGATTCACACCTTTCTGCCCTCTCTTTGAGAAAACAGAAACAAAATTTTTCGACCCGTTGACATTGACAATGCCTGATGATCTTAATATCAAGTCATTCTTTTTTGCATCCTTCATCATGGATTCAATAGCCTCTCTAGCATCAGAATTCCCACAGTTGTTCTTCAAACTCTTCATTTTCTTGGTCGAAAGGGTCCTTGCTAATCCATTAAACATCGACGATATATGCCCCATATCACACCAGCACCACCAATAACCTTCACAGGCAAAATTCTCTCTCAACACAGATTCAAATCATACTCAAATCACAAAGATAGGCATATAATCTATATATAGACATGATCGCATCAATCTTTTACAGAATTTGGAAATTACACAGATCAAAACATAAAGCCCAGAATACTCTTTATTTATATTTGCTTAACCCCAGTAACTTATGCCAAAACACTCAAGAAACAGGACAGAATTATCTGTATAAGATCAATTTCATAAAACATAAAAATCCCATTATTTTTTCAGATAATGCATCATAAACGAAAGATAATGATGAATTAGACACCATAGTTGATAAGTTCCCATCCACCCACCCCGTTTCTTCATTTTCCTTCTTTTTACAGCAAAAGCAAAATGAACTGAACTTGCACGAAGAATAAAATTATGATCAAAGAAAAAACCCAACATCTCAAATAGATTGAAAAAGAGAAAGACCTTAATTTTGAGGCGGAAAGTGTGGAGAAAGTAGAGGAGTCACTAAGCCGGAAACATAAAAAGTTGACGGAACATTTTTGTTTGCCGAAAAACAATGGAATTCCGACGAGATGAGCTGAGATAACGAGACAGTGATGCATCATAATCCATAATTTGATGCATTTTAATGTGTAAGGAGAAGAAAACAAAGAGCCGTTTTGGCTTTGGCACACACGGATAATCTATACATATAAAAAGATGCGCGTAAAATACCATAAACTTGTGGTGTTCATTTAGTTTTCTGTGAAAGCATACGTTATAGCATGAAAATGACATATATAACCATAGATTACATAGTTTCACTATTTACATTAATTGCACCTGTTTGACATCCATTCTTTTCTCTTTCTTCATTTCAACCACATACTCTATCAATAAAATAATATTACACATAAACTTAAAAATTCTTCTTACTTTTTAACAACACAATCTTCCATCAATCACTATTCCAAAAACAAAATTTCACCCAAAATGGGTGTCAAACAGGGCTTATTCACAATACTATTTTATTTATTGTACCACATTTTAATTTTAATTGCGTTTGATATTTTTAATTTTTATTCATTATAACACTCATCTTCCTAATGATTTTTTAAGTCATTCTTATCTTCAAACTTTTTATTAATTAACACATTTTGTATTTGATAATATTTTTATGTCCAAAAATTCATTAAAATGGTGTAAAATAACTTAATTTTTCATCATTTTTTTAAAAAATAAAAAGTACGAAAAATATTTTCCCCTCATTTTAAAGTATGAAACCAAAATATTTTGATATAAATCATTATCAATGACAAGACATACTAATTAATGAAAAGTTGAAGATAAGAATTCGGTTGAAAAAGTTAAGGATATATTGTTACAATAAGCAAATACTGATGAGTTTAACTGTGATTAAAATGTAGTGTATGAAATAAAAGAATGTAGTGTGAATATAATTACCCTTAAATGTAATGTATACCGATGTAGTTGAAGACTTTTAATTAATCTCAACACTAGTATATAACAGTTGTGGATTATCAAGAGTAATGCTATTTAGCCTTATTGGGGTTACAATCCAAGTCCAAGTGTCGTTAATGTGACATTAAATAATATGTGGAATTAAATAAATTATTTAATTTCACCTTTTATTTAGCTTATCATCTAACGACATCTAAATTAAGGTTATAACCCAGTGGGACTACAAAGCATTACTCTATCAAGTAAGAGCCCGTTTGGCTAGACTTTTGAAACGTTAAAATTTGCTTCTAAGACTAAAAGTTGATCTTGAACATGTTTGAATAAATTTATGAAAGTGTTTTGTTTGGTTAAAATAATTTTTAGTTGAATTTGATTTAAAATAATTTCTTTAAAAAGTTCTTCTACAATAAGTAGAACTAAAAGCAAAATCAAAAGCTCAATGAAAACTCTAGTACAAGAAATAAAAGTCCCGTCAAATGAGCTTTGATTTAAACCGAATATTTGCTTTTGGTGAGCTTTCTAAATAAATATTAATAAACTAATAGACGTGCAATCTCAACGATTTCATTCTCTGATTTCTTCGTTCTCAGGTTTTGATTTCCATTCATTCAATGAAACTTCAATTTAATTTTCATAAAAACAAAAGGTTGTAACATCTATATATTTTGTTGGAACATCCTTTATTTCTAAAGGTCATTTAATTCTATTATATATTTGGTTGTGAATTGAACGGAATGCATCGTATATGAATTGAACGAACTGCGGAAAAAGATTAATGTAACTTTACCATTGTAATTTTAATTTTATTTTTATTAATTTCCAGAATAATAGGAAACTATGATTATTTTGTTGCTTAGAATCTTGTTTTCTCGTGGCTAACAAGCATAACGAGGTTGATTTCTTTATATTATCTCATTTTATAATAAATAATTTTAGTCAAAAAATGAATAATAAATCATCTGTGCTGGAAATGTTGATTTGTTCTTTAATGCATAACCAAGGAGATTAAGATTTGTATTTTATATTCCAATAAAATAGATTATGTTTTTTCTCCAATAAATTATGCCGGAACAGTTGACATTTTTTTATTAATTTCTTATTTTGAAAAATGAATGGATGAACATGTTTGGCCAATTGAAAAAATAAAATTAGATTGATTTTAAAATGTAAGATATTTTTATACATTACATTAACAAGTTTGAATAAGATTTGGGTCCTCAACCTTTTCAATTTATGGCAATTTCGTCTCAATTTATTTTTTTACCCTCTTTCCTGCCACCAACCTTTCATCCATTTGTATATCGTCCCTAATGACGATTTTCATCCATCAATTTTACCATTTAACTTGAAATAAATTACAAGGAAAAAAGAAAACAATTTTCCACAAACCTCAATCTCACCTATACTGCACCACAACACCAACAGCCGCCACTAGCCACGACCGCCCTAACCTAAAATCGCTGTCCAAACCTCCATCCCTTCCAAGATTTCCACAATTTGCCATAACTCAAACGCTGACAACCCATGCTAACAACCACCCCTACCCTATCCTACCCTGCCCTACCCTACCCTACCCTTCCTCTATTGAAAAATCTATGGATATGCATTACCATCAACGGCGAAAACTAGAGAAATTCATTTTCCCCTAATTTTCCGACCATGTTTGCTAGCAAACCAAGGGGAGATATCCTCCTTGGATTGTGCAGACGAGGGATTTCATCCAATTGTTTCACCTTGAAGAGAGCCAACTTCAGAAGAATGAAAATAAAAAAAAATTCCAAGGTTGGGGACGGGGAGAGGATAAAAATTGAATAGACTGAAACTGCCACAACTTGAAAATTTTGGGGACCCAAAGTGAGATTTACACTATTTAATGTTATCATGTACGTCGCTTCAAATATTATATTGGGAATATTAACGTCGTCATGTTCTTAATCTTTTTATTAGGTAAAGCTGTGATGATGATAAATGTGTTGATTATGTCAATTTATTTATAGGAATCCAACAAACTAATTTTATTGGGCAATTAAATTAATAATTTATCGAACTTTTATTATAGCTGCACAATCTAACTAGAAATTTTAATTATTGAATTTCAAACACATACTCGTATCGTTAAGCACTCTGCCAGTTAGGTAAGTTGGCCCAACCCCTTATTTTTGAGCATTTTATTGTAGCATAGATTACTTGTTTGGTAAGAATCGTCTATCTAGCTTTTCAATATTTTGCTATGTTAGTTCAATCAAGCCTTCAAACTCCTCAATACGACTATTTTGAGTTCAATGTGTTTGCTTGCGCGATTCTTATGGACAACCAATTATGTGCAATTCCAATAATGAATTATCATGTCATGTTAGGTCGATAGATTTATAATCATATACGAGTAACACTTAGGTAAATTGAATGTATCAATAACTTACTTAAATCAAGACTTTAAATTACGATGCCTCAAGTGTAAGTCTTCCTTAGTGGAGAGAAAAAATAAACGAATCCCACCATCAAATGTTCATAATAATTGAAATTTCTAAAGTTCCTATTTAGTTACTCAATTTCAATAACAAGAATGATGAGTCAACTCGATGGTGGGAATGCTTTAGTATAGGGTGCATCATGCTATATAGTTGAAAATGTGGTTAAGTGTTTTGGTTATTAATAGCTTTAACCAACCCACTTTCCTATTGAAAAACAAAAAGTTAAAAGAAAAAACAAACCCACTTCCCTATTAGTTTCTTATCAAAGTGGGATTATAAACAAAATCAAGTTGAGGGCATGAAAATGGTCCAAGAAAAAGGCTTGTTTGAAAGAATTTATGAAAAATAAAAAGTTATTTTTGAGAATACATGAAATTATTTTTGAATATGTTTGAATAATTTTCTAAAATTATTTTGTCTGATTAGAAGAGTTTTTTGAGAAACTTGATTTAAGATAGCTTTCTTAAGAAACTTTTTTACAATAAGTAAAAGAAAAAACTAAAGCTCTACTAGATGAATAGTAAATTTTACTTAAAAATGAATTTAAGAAACGTAGAATTCTTTATATAAATTGCTAAGTTTACGCTTGTAGATTTTGGTAAAGTACTCATTTTTTTTTTTTGGGGGGATCTTCAATCAACATGGCAAATTCCCCTTGTACGGGGGGAAATTTTTTTCAGGCTTCATACAGGTGCTATCAGATTGGTCTGTTTTCCTCGTCCTTTTATTTTTTTGGTAAATTGTCAATCAAAAATTGACAAGTGTGTGCGGCACTCGTACGTCCAGCACGGATGAGTACGGAAAATTCAGCATGCCTTTTTCACCTTTTATTCCAAATTTTACACTGATGAGATTGAAGATTGGAGTTAAAATAACTATAACAAAGAGATACGAAATTATTACATGATCGATAATCTATTCTTACCTACATAAATAAATTAACACGTACAATACACATTATCAATTAAGGACAAATATATAAACGAAATTACAAATTTTACAAACAAGAAAGTATCGTAGATGAGCAAAGGCCAAAAGTGGGGCCACACTTTACCTTAAAGTGGATGTTTCTATGATTAAATTTCTTTGTTAGATATATGTTGCATGTCACAGTGGGTCCAAAACTATTTTTTATCATACATTTGGTACCACTCTTAAGAACTTTCTACCTCATCACACCAATTATTATTAGTAATACTATGAAATAATTAAGAGTATATTTTCTTTACCATTTTCAAGTCGTTTTCTGTTTTATATTTTTCAAAATAATGAAAATGCGTTCTCTTTCTTATTTTCGAAAATACGTTTTTGAAAACAAGTTAAAAATTTACAAAGAAAATTCAAAACGATAAATTTGTCATTTTGGATGTTTTCAATTATAATCAAGCCAAAATTTTCAAATTACATTTTGGGTATTTTTAAAATAATTTTTCAAAATGCCAAAAGAACGCATTTTCAATAATCTCAAAATGAACACTCAAACACAAAACTCAAAGTGAATTCAAAACTCAAAAGACAAAATTGAAACACAAAGATAACAACCCCTAATTATTTGTATTGAACAAAATTTTAACCTTTTTTCTTTTGTTAGATATATGTTGCATGTCACTGTGGGTCCAAAACTATTTTTGATCATACATTTGGTACCACTCTTAAGAACTTTCTACTCATCACACCAATTATTATTAGTAATACTATGAAATAATTAAAGGTATATTTTCTTTACCATTTTCAAGTCGTTTTCTGTTTTATATTTTTCAAAACAATGAAAATGCGTTCTCTTTCTTATTTTCGAAAATACGTTTTTGAAAACAAGTTAAAAATTTACAAAGAAAATTCAAAACGACAAATTTGTCACTTTGGGTGTTTTCAATTATAATCAAGCCAAAATTTTCAAATTACATTTTGAGTATTTTTAAAACAATTTTTTAAAATACCAAAAAGAACGCATTTTCAACACTCTCAAAATGAACACTCAAACACAAAATCCAAAATAAATTCANATACTGAACAAAATTTTAACCTTTTTTCTCTCAATGATCCTCCATCGAAATGTAGTATGATATCATTTCAAAAATCTCGATCAGAGCAAGTGTATGAAAGTATTGTATAGTCACGCATATATAACTCTTAAATTTAATAATTCTATATATCGTTCCAAATTTTGAATTCAGGTCTCTACTCACAAATTTGCGATACTATGTAATTTTTCAAAAAACAAAAATGATTTTATTAAGCCCATATTTGATAGAGCTTAAAATTCAGATTTTTATCGAAATCAAAATCAAAATCAATTAATTTTAATCACGCATAGAGTTCGTGACTTTTTAACTATATAATTCATTATTTTTATCAAAATTTATCTAAAATTTGATTTTAATTCCTGACAAACCGGCTTTATTGAAACATGTTGATAGGTAAAATCCAACTGTGCTGACAAGTGGCCACGTGGAATGCAGACAGCGTTGTCGATTCAAGAACAATCACATGTGGGACGGCGCACTAGGAAAACGACTTCCAGAGTCTCCGTGATTATTTTTCCAGCTTTTGTGTGTCATGGGATGATGGCGCATGGGATTGAAGCTCTGGTCCACTGCACCAGTAAAATTGTCATATTCATTGAACTAAATCATGGATTCTATGCATGGAACCAAAATGGTACCCTGTACAGCGATAAGAGTTAAAATGAATTATAACTCATTCGACGATTCGATTCGATTTCAATTTTATTTTATGCAAATATATAATGTAAATCATTGGGTAAATAAATTAAATTTTTGAACTTGACTTACTCAAACTATTGAATGTTAATAACATTTTAAATATATTAAATTTTATACCAATTGTTTGAATTAATAATAAAAATGAAGTTAAAATTTTATTTATTATTTCGTATTTTAATTTCTATTATTAGTATATTTGTTATAGAATAATCCTTAAACGGAACTACTTTGTATTTAAAATGGTTGTGAGATAAATTTCGATGTTCTCCTTGACGTGGAAGATGTTTTGAGCACTCCGATCAGTATACGCTACCTGCAAAATGAGGTCGAGACTTTTTCCCCCATTGTACCTCCGGCGTGAGAATCAATAGTCGATTTTAGGGAGTAAGCTGAGTGAATATGGGAAGTCAAATAAAAAGAATACATTTTCTCACCTTGGGGGCATTTATAGGCGCCTAAGACACCCTCGTTCTATGATTAGTTGTGCTATGTGTCCCACGAATGCCTTCACACTTCCCCCACGTTCTAGAGTTGTGACCCCCACTCATCAAACGGTTAGTTGTGCCTATGTTTGCTATTGGATGATTTTCATACAACTCATTGCCATTTATTTGGCTAAGTATAGTATTGATCGCATGGTGGTAGGTGGCCCTGTGTGAACGTAGAAGACCTCATGGGGGCGTAGAGGACATTATGGTGGTAGGCGGCCTATGTGAACTTAGAGGACCTATCATATGGTGTTCTACGTGTGGTGCATATCAAGTAGCTCTTACCTCAATGACCATCGTGGAGAATTTTTAATGTCATCTTATATCACTAGCCCCTCTACCTCTTGTCGATGTCCATCGATATTGGGTAGCTTCTTAGGAGGTGTGTGTGCTCTTATTTAACTCACTCTTCTCATTATCAAAATTTTCATTCTTCATGTATAAAGCCTTCATTTATTCATCTTCCAGCGAAAGTAAGAGTGAGAGGGCGAGAGGGTCAACTGACCCATTTTCAGATGGGCCAGCCGACCTCGGATAGGGGCCAACCAGCGCGCTGCTTGGTCGTGGGTTGTTCGTCGACGACGCTTCCCCTTATACCCAAATTCCTTTCGAGTAAAATATTTCGATTCATTCAGCTGAATTTCAAGATTTCCAACCGATTTCTCCAAAACGTCATGTTGGGTCAACTAAATCTTTAAACCAAAAAGTAGTAATTGAGCGGGATGCCATGGGTGATGAGGTATTTCTTGAGATTTCAAAGTGTCATAACTTATATAACTTCTCATCTAAGTTAGAAAAGTCACTTAAGAAGTATAAGAGGGTAGATAACTACATCTATAGAGCCCCTAGGCCTGATGAAACACTTCTCGGAACCGACCCCTGCGAGGTCGCCGTTTATAAATACATCATGGATGGTGGTTTTCGCTTTCCCATACACCATTTCTTCATTTCATTATTCAATGAGTTCTACCTTACCCCTAGCCAAATAAATCATAATGCGTGGAGAAAGGCGTTTTATTTCCTGTATATCTGCCTTAGCAAGAAAATTCTTCTTCCAATGGATCTTTTCAAGTGTGTTTTCGAAATGCACGAGTTAGCTCAGTGCAATGCTTTTTGTTTATTTCACCGCTCGAGTCCTGTTTCGCTTTCCTAAGTTTAGAAATTCCAATAGTGGGTGGAAGTCTCGATTTTTCTTTGCTCGCCCTACTGAGGGCCAATTTCCTTTTAATACCCACTGAAGGCATCCCATAACCCGCCTTTTCAATAGTGAGGTCGGGGTCACCCCCTTTCTGAAAACATAAATCCAAAGTTGACCAAAATTCCACCTCTTGCACCTGACTTAGGGTCGGTTCTGACAATGAGGAACATGTTGCTAGCCGGGATTGGTCGTCCTACTGGTAGGTTTTTATACCCTGCTTGTATATTGTCCTTTTTATATTTGTACATATCGTTATATACTGATCGATATTGTTTGTCGGGCTTGGTGATTTTGTGCATTAACCATTTTTGATTTTGAAGGCTTACCACCAACTCCTAGCGATTTTGAGCTAGTCAAGTTTTTGACTTTTTCATTCATCGCTATGTGTCGAGTTATATTGAATCATCGAGATCGGGGTTGGGTGATTTTGTGCATTAACCATTTTTGGTTTTGAAAACTCACCACCAACC